>OMLM01006220.1:113870-125941 GCA_900302695.1 Helostoma temminkii | reverse complement strand
GGAAAAACGTGAGAACTGACTGTTTTGTATGTTGTATTAGCAGGAGCTGTTTTTTCACTTTTTTCTTTCTTTTCTTTCATTTTTCTGCAGGTACATTCGGTCTGAGCGCTCAGTCATTCTCATTAACTTCTGCCTTTCCATCATCTCTTCCAATGCCCTTATTCTCATTGGACAGACACAGACACGGAATAAGGTAGGAAGCGGTGAGGGTCTCAGATGTATGCTCACATTGATGCACTTGCTTGACTCGTATTCTCTTTTTGTTTTTCTGCTGTTTCAGGTCTTATGCACCCTGATCGCTGCATTCCTCCATTTTTTCTTCCTGTCCTCGTTCTGCTGGGTTCTGACCGAAGCGTGGCAGTCGTACATGGCAGTGACAGGCCGCCTCAGGAATCGCATCATACGCAAGCGCTTCCTGTGTCTTGGCTGGGGTGGGCTTTCTGTCTGTCTGTCGGTCACTTTTAATTCTCCTGTGTTAATGTTTTATGTTTATGTAGTTTTTGGGGTTTTTTTGTTTTTTTTTACTCCCAGGTCTCCCTGCACTAGTAGTGGCAATCTCAGTGGGATTCACCAAGGCAAAGGGATATGGAACACCAAGCTAGTAAGCTTGCTTTTCTAGCCATCTACCAACCTATGCACCCTCCTCTAACCACTAATATAGATTTGGGTTTATATTTGTAGCATATTTAACTTCTCTTTCTCCTTTTTTCTATCATCATCCATGCATGTGCTCTTCTACCTGTCACCTCATTCGGTGCCTTCTCTTCTTTCACTCCCACCCCCCATGACTGCCATTTTCCTCCATCATCTTCATTTCTAATCATATAACTCTTATGTCTGTATTTTCCTGCTCCTCTCTTGTAGCTGCTGGCTGTCTCTGGAAGGAGGTCTTCTTTATGCATTTGTCGGACCTGCTGCAGCTGTTGTCTTGGTATTTCCTCTTTAAATCTCCTCACGTCTGTTGTGTTGGCTTCCTTTCATCAATGCATGGATTTATGATACTAATATTCTAAAGACATTAGTAGTAATGTGTAAACTGTGTTTTCACTTATAACATAGTAAAATACTAAATGCAATAGATGCACACACAAAATTCTGGCAACATTTATAATCTTATATCAGGACGCCTCTGTTCAAAGCTACTATCTGAGCTACAATAAATGTAACTATGTGCTTTGGAAAGTAGCTAATAGGAATGTATGGAATGTAATGTAACTGTTGCACCACTGCTGCCTAAAACAGCTACATGCTTACACTGCCATCCCATCTCTCTCATATTAGTAGCAGTTCCCTGACACCCCCAAATTTGAATTTATACTATATTTTTGTGATAAGAGACCATGTGACATTCTTTGAGTGCGTGTACATTAAGAAAGTGACAGCGTGTCTGTACACTATAGTGGAGCTAGTGTAAGCTGTCCTTTAGGGATTTAATAAAACAATGCACCAAAAAAGCAACAACAAAAGCTGATGTATTAACCAAACCATACCTTTGGAGATTTCTTACACCAGTAGTGGCTAAAGCTATGTCCAGCTATGCCTACACATGTACATTTAACCAAAATACAGTACATCTATACAACAGCAACATGTCATTTGCGCAACAGTCAACTTGCACATATTCCTTGATTTTTAGCTTGAACTTCTAATAAGACCATTCTGCCTGCTGCTGCACTGTGGAAGAATAGATATGAATTTGATGAATGGACATACATGAAAGTGACCAATGCAGCTGGTCACACCTCGAAAACATTTAATCAGAATAAAGCCCACAAAGATCAGATTAGGGCCTGTTTAGCATGTAATGGTAAGTAAGGCACTTCCAAGCTGTACCAGTATAGAAGCTAGTGAACTCTGCAGCAATCATATTTTTGTATCAAGTTATATACGTTTTTACTAGATTAGATGATATCTTTTTTTATTAGGTTATAATAAAAACAGTTGCTGCAGGGGTTGTATTTTCTCTTTACTTCAAACATCAGTAAAATATGTCATTTGCACAAACCTTTGCATGCAACTTAATAATGGTCACTTCAGTACTGTATGTTCACAGCTACAGTTTCAGCCATTCACTTCCCAGCTCTCCTTCAGCTACAAGTGAACAGCTTGGTTTGGTTGCCCCATTTTTTTTTGTTGTTGTTCTTTACACACACTGCATCTAAAATAAATAGCTACTGCTCCAGTTGGCAGCCATACTGGAGGCCCAGCATCAGGGAGATTTTTATAGATGGTGAATCATCAGAACACGTGAAACTGTAGGAAATACTATGATCAAGCATGTACATTACCTCACCCCTGCTTTTAAATTCTCACAGCCCATAGTTTATTTAGGATAACTTTTTTCAGCACACACATTGAAAAATTAATATGCATGTTAGGACTCCATCCTTTCAACTGCTTTGACTTCTCATGCTTCATTGGCTGGTTGTTTTTGTCACTTACATTGAAAATGGTACCAGCCTACAGTAAGTAAAGCTGTGATGTGTGTGTGTGTGTGTGTGTGTGTGTGTGTGTGTGTGTGTGTGTGTGCGTGTGTGTGTGTGTGTGTGTGTGTGCGTGTGCGTGTGCTATCATCAACGTCTTATCTCGATGACCATCACTCATCATCACCATCCATCATTAGAGAAGTGATGCATGTACTTAACTGATGACGATGTCTTTGCTACGCTTTAATCCTGTGCCTCTTCTCTTTGACAGGTTAACATGGTTATTGGGATTCTCGTTTTTAACAAACTGGTGTCCAAAGACGGCATTACTGATATGAAACTAAAGGAGAGGGCGGGGTATGCCTTATATCACACATCCATTTTACACAGTGACCTATAACCAGCCTGGTGGCTCAGACAGGGGAGGGACTAGCAAAGCTATTGTCAATGAAACACAAAAAATGGCTGAAGATGACACCTAATTTGAATGAGAACAGAACAAATAAATTCTCTCATCATGTCTTAAATGCAGGACAGGAACAATATAGAAGCACAAGCAAGATGTGGGGAAAGCTGTCTGGTTATTGGTCCTGCACAGACTGAGCAAGATGTTGACTCACCTCATTGCTTTCTTTTAAGTTACAAATGTGTCACATTTTCCTCCAGCTGCTCTTTGTTCGCAGGTGTTGCTATTGATGTAGAATTCTGTAACTCCATCTGTGTCTTTTTTTTTACTTTGGTTGTTTCTAATGAAGGGAAGCAGGGCAAGACCTCACTCAAATAAATTCAAGGAATCTATAGTTATTGTATCATTATCAAAACTGGGTCGGTTTGACTTTAACATCTCCGGCCATCTGTGAGACAAAGTAATTGCTGAGATTGTGAAATGTGGTGAAATGGTGATGACGGGACACTTACTTTGATAAAAACACTGCTGTCATAACAAATACAGGAAGCTAAATAATTAAAAATCAAGTTGTAATTACCTGTAGATTTTTCTTTTAATTCTTTTTTTTTTACACAAACCTCCTAACCTGACCTCAAGCACAATAATACTCATGCAGCAAGACCAGCAAGGCCACCTCTGAATGGCTAAAATAAAACAGAATTTTGGAGTGGCCTACTCAAAGTCCAGACTTTAATCTGATTGAGATTCTGTGGCATGACTTTAAATGGGTCATTCATCCTTGAAAACTCTCCTATGTGGCTGAATGAAAACTATTCTGCAAGGAAGAGTGTGCCGAAATTCCTCCACAGCAATGTGAAAACTCATGGCCAGTTATTGCAAATGCTAGATCTGGTCTTGACAAAACTAGACATCTTGCCCCACTGTATATATAAAAACAATCTCTAAACAGCTAGGTGCTTCCCTTTCTTCACATACAAAAGGTCAAAGAAGTGTCTTTATGTTTCTAATTCTAAGAAAAACAGAAGTATGTATAAAAATACACTTTACACTCTACACCTGTAAGGAATGGTATAGTGGTCCAGTCTCCAGCCACCTGAGCAGCAGGTGAATGTTGGATATAAACCAATCTGCAACGAAAACCTTTCTTTGTCCGTAGTTTGCACATCTATATATACAAGACAAATTACATTTCTTTAAATAACTGGTGAAAATGGTGAAACCGCATCACACATTAGTGCCCTGCTCCCCTTCACCCTGCAGGCTGTTTTGTCTCCATTGGCATTGTTGGTGCATTCAAATGTTACTTTCTCTCTCCCTCTCTCTCTATCTAAGAAATGTTTGCTTTATTCAATGATCTCTCTGTTTCACTGTACCTGTTTTTGCTGTCTGAAATGTCATGTTTGAGTTTGCAAAGAATCCCCTCTCTCTCACTCAGGGCTCTCCAAACAAGAACACAACAGTGTCAGAAGCCCCCTCCCATGTCATCAGTGATTGGGTAAAAACTACCTGCCCATTCCACCCACTTCTTACTGAATGGCTACTAGACCTACCAGACCCGCTGAATCCTTTAGCAAGCATCTCTGATTGGCTTACTATTAGTTCCTGCCTATTTACCTCACTTTTTCACTATTGACCTTGTTATTTATGCCACCTCCCGTTAGCTGGATAGAGCATAACACATTACTGCTTTAGGTTCTGACCATTTCTGAAATGCTTTTAGCAAAACTGACACTTCCTAAGCAATAACGCATGCTAGTTGTAGAGCAGTAATATTAATATTAATTGCCTGTTCACTTCAGTGGTGGGGGGACTCATGTATCCAAGGTTAATATGATAGTCATGATTGCACCTCTGTGTGTGTATTGTGCGAACAATGAAGTATCTCATAGAAACGTTTGACAGAAAGGACTGACGAGATTGCCGCTTGAGTTTAATAGCTCTGTCTCTCAGTGTCTGAATGTGAATGTCAAAAAGGAAAGTCAAGAACTCAGGTAGCGTTGCTTTCAGCTGTTCAGTTTTAATATAATACTTTTGCAACAGAGACAAAAAAAGAATAAATGACTTGGTAATTTTATTCTTCAATATTAATCCAAGCAGTCTAATGTCGGACTAGAGTGTAGAAATCTATTCTAGATGTTGGGATTGATTTGTGTGACAGTGAACTCCCAGGTTAAGTGTTTTGGAGCTTTCAGCTACAGCTCATGGCCATCATCAACAAATGAAGTTCAAAAACCAGGTGCCATGTTATCACATGATATAATGTATGTGAGACCCCTCAATCATCTACACGCTGTTACCTCTCGAACTCTGCTAAAACTAAAAAGGTTTTGGAAGACATTGTCACTGATGTTCATGTCTTTACCTATGGCTGCCATGTCTTTGTTGAAGCAGTATGACTCATACCACCAGCAGGTCCAACAAACCTGGCCTGGAAGTTAGAAAACTGTACTGGAGTGGTGAATCTGCATGAGCACTGCAGGTAGCCTACGAGTCCTTTTCATCAACCATGTCCTGTTCCATGAGGGTACCAAGACATTTACAGGCCACACAGGGTCACTGTCAGATTTCTTATTTAGGACCTCCTCTCAACTTGCTTGGATCACCTCCAGAGAGAAGCTTCCAAGAGGCTTCTGATTATATACCTAACCTCAAGTTAATTTTATTCAGTATTGCAGAGCAGCTGTACTCTGATCTCCATTCAGATAATGTATGGAAGTATGCATTAGCATCTGCTAGGTGGGTGTGCTAAGAAAAATAAGGGCAATTCATATGCCTTGTGTGATTATGATAAAACAGGAAGCAGTCATCTCACCTGGAATTAGTAAAGAAGGGCCAGACCTTTAGGGGGTTATGGCAGATGACTACCTGGTAGTTAGGGTTGTTGCCATATGGCCCGGCAGGTATCAGCCAGAGGCAACATGTTTCTGGGTGCAGTGGGATTAGCACCCTGTTGACATTGCTGTACACTTTTCACTGTGATTGTGTTGATGGTTAATGTAGCTTGAGCCACAAACTTCTAGTAGAGATGAGGAGCAGGTTACAGAGATCTGATAAGCACCATATATCCCAACATGTTCTCCTCCTACAGTGTCAGATAATAATAATGCTTCCCATTGCATCAGAGACTGACTATGTTTACATACACTTAAGTAACCAGGTTAATTAGAGAAACTAGGTCTCTCTGGGAACTTGTTTACAAGCACTTGAGAAACCAAGATACTGGAAACACCTTTGTTTACATGGAACAGATTTGATTTCTCCTCTAAATCTAAATTATTTTGTAAGCACAGTCCCCATTTTTTATTGTATAGAGACAGAGGAGACAGATTTTTTGTAAGTCCATAGTTGTCTCAGATGGTCACTAAAGACTCTCAAATGCTTGAAGCTGTGAAAATGATGGTAGCTGTATATCAAACCTATCACCATGGCAGTAATAACAACAATACATTATGGGGAAACACAGTTTAGTTGAGTTTATGAAACTAGCGTTCTGCAAATTACAGATGTGACAAATTACGGTTGCTCACGCTTGCGCTTATTTGATTGTGTTTATAGTCATCTCTGTGGTGGACAAAAATGCAAAGAATGTCAATGACCTCCTCCACTAACCTCACACTCAGCTCTTTAGATAGCATTTCTCAAGGTTCAAATGAAAACTATGTTTAATGAAGCTAATTAATTTGTACAGCATCTAATCAAGTGTGCAGAAGCATCTGCACCAGGCAGGTCAGCTCACACCTCAGAGACATGCCTCACTGCAGAGTCTACTTCCCCCCTCTTCCCACACCACACACACCCCCCAAATTAGAGGCTAACTCACCGTGTAAATTGAAACAGACACGAAAAGCCTGATTCCAACTACTACTCTAGTTGGTTTACTCTGTAATAAACTGTAATATTAGGCCAATCAAACATTAGATAAGATTTTAGATGAGATGGTTTTTATAGAAGAACTTGACGTTCATAGTAAGTAAATAGCATTCAATTTTATTCAAACCTTTAGAGCAGGAGTAGTACAACGAGGAAAACAAAGACTAGATTATGGTTGTTAATGTCGTCTTTTATTTTTCAACTACCCACCTTTCAGTCCTTAAGTTCAGGGAAGTGGCGTTTGTACCAAAAAAAGGTATTGATAGCTTTTTAATATCACTGCCTAATACTGCATACTTTCAGCTGCTGTATTGCCCTTTCACTTCAAATTGAATTCCTTCCATTATGTGATTTTTAATCCAGGCATCTTGAGGCTACAAAAATCGATCCCTCTGCTCCCCAGCTTCAATTGTTGTTTAGCAGGAGGGCATATGGTAACAGATTTGTTTATTACTTGTCAATATAGTCTTTGACAATTCACAACAGTGTGTTATATACAGTTAGAATTTGAGCCCTGATGGCTTGAGTCATGGAAGCTTTGAGGTTTGGAAGAACATAAAGTGATCATACCGTACTTGGTAATCTACTACTTTATTATTAGATGTGTGCAGACTGAAATACCCTTGGAAAGTCAGTACAGACAATACACATCTTATACAGATCTTAGACAGTAGCCTACCAGGCCCAGGAAGTGTTGCATCATGCTGACTTCTTTCTTGGACTGGAGCTATGATCACATTTGGAAACAGAGAATGCTTCAGCGTCTGAAAAATCTATATTTGGAAGACATGCCGAAACCCTGTCTCAACAAAATTGCATTTTTATGCAACTAAACTGTGTTGCGCATTACGTTTCTGTAGCTGTGATGTGATTGTATAATGACATAGTTTGGACCCAAGTTCAAGTCCAGAGTCCTGTGTGAGGTTGAATTTGAACAAAAAGACCACTTCGGTAAGGAATAGTTTGTTGTTACTACTGGAAAAAAAAGTTGCCAAATTCATCCAGAATCTGCCAAGAATGTAAAAGAAATGCAAAAAATGTGTGAAACTAAATTAACTTTTATTATACATAAGTATTTATTAAAACCTAAATAAATAAAAATTAAACAATTGAGGTAGCATTTAGTGCAGCCTTTCCTTTTTTTGCTGAAATATATACAAAAATAACCCAAAAACAAAGCAAAACAATAATAAGATGCTTCATTGGTGTAGCTAACAGCAGAGACATTACGGGTATGTGAGCTGATTGTGTTGAAATGTGTTATATAAACCACTGTTAGATCCATTTATTTAGTTAATTATTTATTTTCTAACATTTTTGGACTTGTTTTATAAATATGTATATGATATGTTGAGTAAACAGAAAATAGGTTTAATCGTGTGTTTGGCATGGTATGCTATTTAGACATATGCTAATGTAAAGTAGCCATGTGCTCAGATCATGATATTGTAAATTGTATCAGCCACATGGAAGGACTTATTGGCCAATGCCAATATTAATATATTTAAAAATTTCCATTTTTCGGCCGGTATATCGGCCATGGCAATATATATCAGCCGACCTCTACTCACAACACAGTAATAAGCTCAGTGATGGAGTTATATTTATTAAAAAAATACTGTATATATTACAATAGTTTTATTACAATTCAGCTATTGGCCAGTTAGCTAGAAAAACTATTTAATTATAATGATTTGTAGACTGTCTCTGATTATATTGCCACTCATTTGTCTCGTTCTGTGGGATCTATGGTGCCTTCTTCTGAGCTGACGTTATGACTAATAGGTGTTATGTTACCTTTACGTGTGTATGTAGATTCCTGAGAGCGAAGATTTGAGAAGTCTGTGTGTGTGTGTGTGTGTGTGTGTGTGTGTGAGAGAGAGAGAGAGAGAGAGAGAGAGAGAGAGAGAGAGAGAGAGAGAGCAAATCTTTGCATTAGGGCTTAGAATTACTGGTAATAAGCAGTCAGCACAGATAGAGGTGGCCAGGGGCAAGGCACATCCAGCACATCATCACAATCAGAGCAGCAGAAAATCCTCCAGAGGCAAATGAAACGCATAAAATTAGGTGTTTAGTTTTGTATTACAAGCAGATAGAGAGTTGAGTAAATGAAATACTGAGAACTCAAAAAACAGTAGCAGTTCATTTACGCCATCAAAACACATCATGATCAGAAGAATCACATCAGAAATATCCACCAGTGAATAAGTCTGACCTCAGATTCACACAGGTAAACCCCAAAACCTTGAATCTACAATCTGGACTATAGCCCTGAGAGAGAGAGATTGTGCGAGAACACTATACCTCACAGTGTGCGTGACTGTTTGTGCGTGCTCGTGTGCACACGCGCATCTGTGCAAGTCTGTGTGCAGGTGCATTTGTATCTGTTTGTGTATGTTACAGCGTGTTAATTTGACTTTGCAGTCAGATGACAGTGCCACTGTACAATATGACGCTCAAATGTGCCAAGTGCGGAGTTATCTCTTCGGCTGACGTTTCCACCACAGCTACCAGTAACGCCATGTTAGTCCCGCTAATTATTTTTCCTTAACTCTTCTGACCTCTGTTCTTTCCTGTACCTTTCACCTCCCTTCTTCTCCTTTTCTTGATGGATCTCTATCCCTCTGTCATTGTTTCTTCTTCCTGATGCCCTGGCAGGGAGGAGCTCACTCACTATGAAGCTTGTGTGCTGCTCCTGAAAGCAAACTGTGTGTTAATTGTTATTGTGTAAATAATTATGCATATGTGCTTGATAATTGAAAAAGAATGAGTGTGTTTGTCCCTAAAGAGATCACCTGAGTCACAAAGCTGGTTAGGACAGATGTTGAGAAGGCCATGGCTACATGCAGAGAGGACATCTCTTCTCGTTGATTGTCTCAGTTTGTGTGTTTGTGTGTCGCTGTGATCAGTGGGTGTCTAGGTGGATCATTTCTAACTATTTTCAACCTGGGCCTTTCCTGTCTAGTACTAGCTACTGTACTGTACAGTTTGATCACTGTGAGAACATGTCATTCATCAGTGAGTCCTGCTCTCTGCAACAATCCACAAATACAACCTCTGAATAGCTACTTGATGTTTTGTACCGTGACCCTGAGGTGCAATATCTAAAATGAGGTGCAATATGTAAATAGTTTCTGTCCATTAGAAACTAAATGCAGAGACAGATTTCCTTTTAGCCAAAAAATGGAAACTCATGTGTCAAAAGAAAAAAATAAATAAATAAAATGTGCCACTAGAAAAGGAAATCTATCCTTTAAATTTTAAAAAAGGTTTATAAAGAATAAAAATGCCTCAAAAAAAGAAAGAAAGAAAGAAAAAAGCTTAGCTAAAAAACTGTTTTGTGACTTTTTTTTTTTTCCCTTTCTTTACACTCACCCCAACCGGTCGAGTCAGATGGCCCCCCACTCTGACCCTGGTTGCCCTGGAGGTCTTCTTCTGTTAAAGGGAGTTTTTCCTCTGCACTGTCTCCTAGTGTTGTTCAACTAGGATTTGTTAAATTTTCTATATGATTCTATGTAGTTGTATTGTTATATTCTAAGGTCTTATTCCTTACATTGTTGAAGACTTTCATTAAAATTGAATTGAAAAAAGAAAATGCGGACTTAAATTTAGAAAAAAGAAGGAGTAGCAATTTTGAGCTTTTTAAGAATAGAATCACCCACATGGCAATGTAACAAACAGAGAAACGTAAATAATATAATTTTATAAATACTATAATTTCATTTTATCACATATATATTATATGATTTAAATTTTTATAATTTGGATGTTTCTACTCTCATCATGGTCCACAGGTTCCACAATCACATGTCAACCTCTACTGAAAGACAAGCTTTAATTAATATGGTATTGATTTGTTTCTGGCTGGGCTGGCCAGCATCGATGGATGATCTACAGTGTATAACTGTTGAGTCCCGCTTGACTCCTTCGTGTCTGTGTTCACATGTTTTCACTAGTTTGTAAGTGAGTCAGACAAAAATGACAACTAATTAGTAAAGTATTGACAGTATTGAAGTGTTGCGTTCACTGATCACAGTGAACACAAACAGGTACAAACACACCGGATGATGTATCTGTGCCTGTTGGATTGTCTGAGAGAACAGCGCCCCCTGCTGAGGGAGAAATCTGCAGGCATGCAGACAGATACTTTTGGTACTTAGCGATTAATCTGAAAAATAAGGTCCCAGTTGAAAATAAGTGGAATTGCCTTTTTGAATGCAGGACTGATATGTGTGTCGTGCCAATTTTTGGCCTCTTTAACTGATGTAACTGTGACCAGTTTCATACTAAAACTATTACCCACATAATGAGTATCCCATAGTGTGGTAGGGTGGAAAAGCCTGAGAAAAGACACATATGATAGGATGCATCAAATTTTAAATATATATATGCAAAAAAATGGGCAACATCATCAAATCCATAAAGTGTGGACAGTTATCTACCCTAGTGTGATACCAGAGGTGGACTAAGTCATTTTGATTTGTGCAGATTTTTGAATACCTCATACCTGACCTTTCTTTTGTGGGATATTTATTAATTACTGGTAAATTATTCTAATGTTTTACATTTCTTTGCAGAATAAGTTATTAACTGCAAAATAGGTGATGTGTTATAAGAAATTCTTAGGCATTCAATTGTTATTATTAAATTATTTATATAATATCTTGATATCATGAGAGAAAACAATGAAATTCTTAGTTTTCCTTAAATTAAGAGATTAAATCTCCATTAGTTCATCATTAATAGTGGCTGTATTATTGGTGCATGATTGTTAAATTTAAAAAAAACTGTACTAAAATCATAAACTGTGGTCTCAAACAGAGATATATTAAATATCATTAGCTATTTTTTGGACTAATGCTTTTCATGTCTACTTTGCATTTTTTTATTTGTCTTTGATTGTTTCTATATCCTGCATGGATTATTCATTTTCAGTCAGATTATTTCCACATCCACACATCTTAACAACAGCAGGACAGTAGAAGCACATAGAAATAGTGACATTTTGAATTAGCACACTTGCTTATAATGCAGTGTTGTTTCATAATGTATAACATAACATAACTTGGGTGAACTGCTTAATCCACCTCTGGAATATTTGCTGCCTGAATAGAAGTGGGGACACCTGTTGAAGACATAGGTGGAGTTAGAGAATCAGAATGAGATTAGTCGCTACTGTTTCTTCCTAGTGTGCATGCAGAGTGAACTGAATGGAAACAAAGAAGAATAGCAAAGTGGGAGCCACAACGCTGATTGGGGAATTTCTCTCTCTCTCTCTCTCTCTCTCTCTGTCTCTGTCCTCCTCTGCTCTGCATCTTCTGTTCGTCTTTGCATTCTGTTTCAGCTTCATTACACTCGCCCCCCCC
>OMLM01006220.1:93553-107219 GCA_900302695.1 Helostoma temminkii | reverse complement strand
CCACTGTTTCCTGTCTTTATGTTATGCTAAGCTCCAGCTCCAAGACACACACACACACACCTTTAAGAAATTAAAAGGCAGTGTGAGGTAAAATAGATTCATCAAAATAACATCTCAGATTTTATGATTATCTCAGACAAATGAGCTTTTATTTCCCTTTGTCCAACCAGGACAAACTGCAGACCCCAAGTAAGAGGGCATGGGAGGGCATCAGGAAGACCCACTCCCCCCCATCCTGGGTGAGGAAGGACCTGGAGACAGTGGTGGCCTCTCCTCTGGAGCTACAAGCAGTAGACTGGGAGAAGACCAGTGCCACCATTCCCCTGGTGGGCCAGGAGATCATGGACCTGCAAACAGAAGTGTGACCCAGAACCTAGCCTCACATCCACAACTCTGTTTTTTTTTTTTCTTTTCCTTTTTCTCTCTCTCCGTTTCTCCCGGACAAACAAGGAGCCACACCACACACACTGCCCTGCTCTGTACTTCTACTTAAAGGCTTGATGAAGCCCACTGCAAGACCGTGAAAAGGGGAAGGAGGGTGAGGACGAGAGAGAAGTGTCACAATACCAGAAAATCAATATAACCAATTAAAGAGAGAACGGGAACATGGTGTCTTTCTATGTTGTTTCATTTGATGTTGGACTGTGTTCATGTCAGCAAAATACTGGTCATCTTGTATGTGGTCTCACACAGGAGAGAGGTTGCCACTGTAGCTGATCCAGCTACTATGTGCATCATGTAATAAACAGCATAGCAAAGGTAATCATGCTACGTTTACCCGTGTATTAAGTGGTTACAGTGTAATGATCATGTCTTTTTGTTTGTTTGTTTGTTTTCACTGAAAGTATTGTTGCTTCCGCTCTCTCTTTCTCCTGACGAACGCTGAGCTGTTGTACACAGCTCGAGATGCCTCTGGATTTATTTTCGTCTTTAACATCTCAAAAGGGAAAACAAGTGTTTGAGGAGGCAGACTGCAAAACAAACACCCGCGAGCCCCTCAGAGCTGTTGTCTCACCCCGCGACTCACCCCAATCACCCCAAACAGTTTATCCTCCCTGATCCAAATGGAAAACAAAGGCCACGGGGAGGAGGGGGTGAGAAAACAAATAAAAGACGTTACCCAGAAGGCCAAAATGGCAGGTTGCCTTCTCGTTGATGGACACCTCAAAGACACAAGAGTGGGGTCCTGTGGGCTTTACTCTCAAATCGGCTGTCAACCTCAATGCCACACACAGGGGGACAACGTGGATGTCAACCACTCTGAAGGAGCCACGTTCAACAAACACACTGTTTAGGTCAGTTTCCCGAAGTACAAGCAGGCTTGATACAGTACAGTCAGTGCAAAATATGATGGAAAAACGTATTTGTGTGTGTGTATATGTACGTGTGTGTGGGACATTGGAAGATGAGTCAATGACTAGATCTATAAATATATATGATATGATGACTGCGGGTGATGATATAGTTAAGGCAGAGGAAGTGTTGGGGATGGTGGTTGCACACAGAGAAAGCACAAGGCTCACTTGGAGTCCTGATGTACAGCATTGTAATTATTTCAACAGAGTTCTACAGAATGGATTTTAGCCTCTAAATATCTTTCTTACTGTGCTTGGGGATAGTTGTTATCATTATAAATATGAACATGATTATTCTGATACTGATCCTCCCATTCCCTCCCCGCTGTCCTTTCAGGGTACTGGACTATACGAGTGTTCTGTATCGCAGTGTAACAGTGTGTGTTTTGATATCACCGCCAGTCACTCCCTCAGATCTGTATTTGTCAAAACCCTGCCCTCCGAGCACTCACCTCTGAACCTCTGACCCCCTAATCTGCACCCCACCCTGCCATATACACCCCTCCCACCTCCCCTCACTCCTGTTTTTATTTTACTGGGGTCGCCTCTTTGTTAATGTACAGTTTTCAGAGCACAAAATGAATGTGTCTTATTTCTAATAAAAGCATATCTATATAATTAAACACCAGTTGTCTTATTTTACATATATTAGACAGATTCATCATAATAGATGCAGCCTGATATTAGCGAGATGTTTATTTTCCTAATTCTGAAGAGGAAATACTGTGCGTCTTGTAGTAAATGCATCAAAATTGAGAAAAGTGTTTGCTTTAGCTGTGTTAAAGCAGTGAAAAATATCAAATTAATGAAGACAATGTGAGGATAGCCCCATGCCACTCTCAGGTCTGCAGATGGTCTCATGAGTATGGTTCATTTTTTCCAAAAACTAGTGGTGCTCAGCACTAATATTACAGTAGTTATTATTTGTCCAATTCCATGAGAAGGCTACTACCACAAATGCATAAACATGAACATTTTATCATAGAAAAAAAACATAAACAAGTGCATTTCCCTCAAGTTATAACATTTATTGTGTTGTGTCACATTGGACATTAAAATGTCTGATTGGGAAGTCCTTTATTACATAACTAACTGTGCTATTGTCATGTTCATAATGTTACTGCTTGATGATATGTATATACATACACACACACATACACATACATTATATATACAATATATATATAATTGTATAACTGTTCAACCTTCTCTGTATTGTGGAAAATAAATTCTCATGTCAGGGAAGTGAACTAAAATTATATTTTACCATGACTGAACTGCGATGAATAGAGAAATAATTTCAAAATCTGGGTGAGTCTTGTAAAAACAACTCTGTAGAGTTGCTTTACAGGGTATCCTGAGAGTTAACACTGTGGCTTTAATGACAGACACCTGGCACCTAGATTGTCTCCAGCCAGGCTTGTGTCTAAGTGATGGACAACACAGAAGCAGACACAGACAAATCAGTGTTTCCCCTGTGCTGTGTCACAGCAACCAAACTACAACTTGGAGAAAAAATTGTAATAATCAGCTGATAAAAAAGTTATACTTGCTTCACAAATATTTTATCAGCAAAGTCAAATGATTTCACTTCACTGCAGGGCACAGTTAAAGTTACATGACTGCTAGCACTTTTTTTTTTTTGATGATTAAAAATGGATGTCTGTAATGGCCTAGGAATTACATCAACTGAAAACCAATCTGGACCAAAAGATTTTGGATGTATGCCAATGCAGATTTAAGTAAGCTGTTATAAATAAATGTCAGATGTCAATAGTACATTGCTGACAGCAACACTATACAAGCTTAAATTGAGCAAATTACCTCAGGTAAGTGGAACATTTTTTAGTTCTGGACAATAGAGGAATAGAAGAAAGTGAGTCAGGTAAATCTCCAGTCGCACTCAATTCTCTACAAAGACTACATTCTAATGACAGAGGTGATAAATTTCTGTCATGACAAGACTGTCTCTTTAATTAAACAAATATTAAATATTAATTCATGCAACAGCTTTGTTATTGTTAGAGGTGTTAGTCAATAATAAGTGATAAACCATCTGAGTGAAATAGCCTCATTGTGATGATATTTAATCAGACTGTGTCCCAACAGCAAGTAGCTGTTTGAAAAATTATAATATCTGGTATTCTAATAAATAAGTGCCTGTAAGAGGAGGATAATGTTAATATCTTAAATCATTTAACTGTTACCGCTGACTCTAAAGGGTTATTTTTAGGATGTTTAATTAGGCTAAAAAAGGTAGGTTGAGGAGCAGAAACAAGGGGCTGGTTCATTAAGGCAGGAGGCAAAAGCCTATGCTACATGGAGACAAAGACTGGGGCCTCCAAACCAGTAGGTAGCGCTTGATAGCACTGGAAAGGAAACGGGAAGGTGAGTAAGAAGTGGCTTAGGTAGTTATATTTTGTAATTTAGACTCTCTTGCTTACTACTCGACATTAAAACACAGGCTTGAGAGCTAGGTGTCTTTGCCCCAGGAGCAGTGTTGAGTATGGCAGAGAAATTCCTGTGAGACAAGATGGCGACGCCCCAGGTCAGCGTCCTCCATGAATGACTATGGAGAGAGAGAGTTTGGTGAAGAGACAACAGCGTTCAGTTTGCACAAGCACAGCAGACACACAGCACTCAAGCATAATATTCGAAATCCAAAATTAAACACAGTGCCAAGTATTCTTTATTAGATCCTAATAATCAGTCCAAAACATCCGGTCCTAATGTCAATCCAGAAATTCAGTCAAGAGACAGAAATCAACTGGTTTCCAGAGATCCAGTGAGAAAGCCAAAGAAAACACTTAAGGAGGTGGAGTTCAAAACCAGAGAGAACAGAATTTCCCAATCACTCTGTGCAGCGTTTTGTCCAGCGTTTAATTCTTAAGTGTTACACTAACCACCTTTTTGGTGCCATTGTACAAGATGGCAGCCACCATTATGGCACCTACCCTGAAAAGGTGAGGAATTTAAACAGACATGAGGGCATGTTTATAACAAACCCTTATGTGTTGTATTAGAAGGTTGGGGCAAACTACCAATACAGACATTAATGCTGGAGGACAAGTCACCTCAATGCTTACTTCACAAAATATTGTAGTGCACTTTTTGAGACTGAGCTCAAGTGTGTAACTCATAATATGTATTGTAATTAATAGAAGAATGAACCCTGCTCTGACTGGATTTTAGAAAAAATAAAATAAAAACACTCCCACGCAGCCTTTAGATAAACAATGACATGAAAGTGTCTGGATGACTAACAATGTCATCTCAACTTTTTATTTGACACTTCTTAATCATCATCTCAGCATTTATTCATGTGTAACTCTGCTGGGAAATTAAGGCAGTTTGACCTTTAGAGATTTCACAGCACTTTGTTTGGAACAGTAACGCCTGTCATGACGGCTGTGTCAAACACGCCCACGTATTCTCTTACCACTCATGAACTCCTGACTCATGGTGTAATAATTTCTGAACTGCAATGACTTCACTTGGGTTTTTAACACTTGAGAGGCTCATTTTTGGCAGTGGAGCCTTCAGTAGTGTGGGTGATGCAGCATGAGGAAAGAGTAGCCTCATTAGTGTCCATCCAGACACATTAACCTCACGTCATTAATTAGACAATCAACAGGCATTAGTCTCCACTTGTGCCTCGTCCTACAAAGGCCTGACAATGGCCATTAATGACCAGACACTGTCATGACATTTACTGACACTTGGCTCTGATTTCTTCAGCTAGTCATCATGTTTTTGCTGCTGTGGAGGAGAAAAACCAGGACGCTGATGACCACCAGCAGCTCCTCCAACACAGGCTGCTATCATCCTACTGCCAAATGAGTTCTGCAAAGCACCATTAAGTCCTTATCTTTATCACCCTCTACCATATATGGTTCTTTCAGATCTTAACACAAAAAGTGGGGTCCAGAAGTCTGAGACCACCTAGAAAATTGGTGATAGTTTTGTGTAAGTCTGAAAATTTGCTTAGACATTTCCCTACCCATACAAACACATTTTTAACATCAAATATATAAAAAAAACCCAGCTAATTGGAAGAGGTACCCAATGTGTCAGCACATTTATTGAAGCTACTTTGCTGGTTTGGCTTGAGACAGAGTTTTCAGGCTTCAGAGCCTAAATGTGTTGTGACACCGCCTGCTCAGTTACTCAATCACGGCACTGTACTTTTTGGACAATGTCTAAAATAACGGAGACAGATGTTTTAGAAAAAGGTCATATTATATTCTAATGTACCAACTAACATTAGAGATTGTTGGAAGTTAATTAACATTCTAAAGAGGTCACAGTGCCTGGGGAAATTGTTGCATTGCACTAATCATAATGTTATATACAAAACTATTGCATGCCCAACTGAAAGAATTCTGAAAAGATCTTAAATGTATTGGCTGAAGTCTAGTTTCTCACTGCACACCATGAGTACTATCACTGACAAGAGCCAGAGAACAGTGTCACTGGAACACATCCTGCCCCACTTGGTGCAGATGCTGATTTCAGTGTGTAATTCCCAAGAAAGGGAAAATAAATCAAGAGCCTGCGACTCAACAGCCAGATTGAGTGGCATTTTTGCCATGTTTGTATGAACTTCTGGCATCGAATTGTGGCTCCTTATCTCTCACTGGCCCTGTATGTCACAGTAGAAATGATGAGGTACAACAACTAGAAAAGTATGGTTTATATCACAGACACACTAGAGGGGGCAGCACAGTGGTGTAGTGGTTATTGCTGTTGCCTCACAACTAGAAGAACCATGGATAGGTTTGATGCCTTCCGCATGTTCTTGCTGTGTCTGCGTGTGACTGGTCTCTGTATGTCAGTGATAGGCCCTTCAGGTGTGTGGGCCACTATGGAGGCAAGAAATAAAAGTTGGAGTCAAATAGTACACAATCAAACATTGGGCTCTACCATTTTCTCTGTAGTTTATCAGCAGCAGAAAGCTTCAAGAAGCTGGAAGCTCATGTTGGCCAGTAGTTTGTCTGGTTTCAAACTGGTCATTTGAGCATGAAAGATGATAAGAGCAAAGGGGAAACCCTAGGATGTCAACACTGGATGAGGTTATCCAAATTTTTAAGAGTTCACCCCAAGTGTAAGTTGAGTGAGTGGGTTCTTCACCACCGCAGTGCTCTGGCACACTGAGCCATCTGCTACAATCTTTTAGATGCCACAACCTACTTGTCTGATCTGCCCAGTGAGATTTCTAGCCGTTTCCCAAAATTAAGGCCAACATACATCAAATCAATAAGCCATGAGGATCAATTAGATGTGACCAAGGCAGTGAATGAAGAGTTCCACAAACTGCAAAAAGATCATTCAATAAGGTTTCTGAGGGGAAGCAACTGGGGGTTACCTCTTATTTCCAGAAAAGAATATTGACTTTTGGAACGTCCTTGTTCTAAATAACCTGTTAAGGCATTTCTTTTTTTCTTTTTTGAAGAAACATATTATGAGACTTCTAAAACAGCCATTTAACAGAGAGTTTGATGGAACCAATTCTCCCAAAAGTCTGTGTTGTTATTTATTCGACAGGCACGTTTCCATCACTACTAATTTGCCAGATCTAAAAAACAGGGCTGCTGCAGCTGGACGGGGGACAGAGAGGGAAACAATGACTGGAGGCAGCATATTGCATGTTGAAGGAAGAATTAAATGAGCAGAAGCCCCCCTGGCTTTATGTCCTAGGTCATCTGTTAATTTTTCATGGGTGCCTCACTAATTCATGAGGACATCTGTTTTTGCAGCTTCCATTTTATGAGTCTCATGCTCAGCAGTTATGAGCGACTCCAGCTGCAAACTGATTAGACAGAATATCTGATGGAAGCAGAGGAAAAGTAAGCACAAACACAACATCACACAGACGCATGGTGGCATATGTTGGACTGTTACTATAAATTGCAAAACTAAAAGTTTAAATGCAGCTAGTGCTCCCATGAGACTGTCTCATTAAATAGCCTATTAAAATTTACATGTACATTTTAGACCCAGCACCACACTCACACAGAGCAGTAGTATAGGAAGTCAAATGCTGGAAGGATTGTACAGGTGTGTACATTAGCAAACTAAGCAACTACTTCAAATGCATGGGAGAACTCAGGAAAGCCACTCAGGACCAAACTCAGCAGTCCATCTGAACCTGAGAGACAATAAGGTCACTCCTTTGAAGATATAAATGTCTTCTATGTAGACAGAGAAGACCCATGGAGTTAAAAGTGACATCAATTAGCTCATCTTTGCAAGGAGGTAGCCTAAGGTGTAATCTATCAATGCTGCTTTTTCATAACTATCCAAGTCATTCGCTCTTTCAGGTGGTCCCAACGACACATGACTCAAACAACAACCCTCTAAGTTTCTCCAAGCAAGAACTGAAGAGGCCTTTCAGACGATGTCAGGGAGTGAAATGAAACTTCGCAAGAACTTCAGACAAGTCTGGCTGTCACTGAACAGCAGCTTTGGGATTGTACTATTACCACCCTAGGGCAAAAAGCAGGGAGGTGTTGGTCTTGGTGGATGGAGATAAAGGATTAGACCACTTTTTACCATTTTACCACTATGTTTTATAACAACAATCACAAGGTAGTCACACCAAATAGTCTATTGGGAATAGGTGTTGCATAACTGCACAGTGCAGCTCCCTGCCAGATGTTGTTACATAGCATTGCAGCAAAAGCTGAGCTTGGTTCAACCTTTACTTTGCTGAAGCCCTCTGAACACCTCGTCTTTGAAACATTTAGATTTTCTGGCTTTTAATTGGTTTAAAATTGTTTCTATGTTGGATGTCATACATGCTATTTGCTTCTTTACTGTTCTACCAGGGCAACTGAGGGTTTGTCTGACCTTCAAAATGTAGCAAATTAATCAAAGTTGATTGCTACCTGAAAGTAATCACATTTTGACACTGAAGAAAGTACTATATAAGCTATCTACAGTTTTAGTCCCATATTGATCGAACCATGTGTGTGCACGCTCTCTCTCTCTTTCTCTCTCTCTCTCTCTCTCTCTCTCTCTCTCTCTCTCTCTCTCTCTCTCTCTCTCTCACACACACACACACACACACACACACACACACACACACACACACACACACACACACACTTTGTAGTGGACACCCTTATCCATGTCCATGCTGTAAGTGTGGCTGGCTTATTATAGCAGGATGAGATAAGGTGGTCAGACACAGGGATGCAGCTTGTGATATAACAGCCTGAGCCTTATCACTGCAATGCTTCTAATGACACCTTGTACCAGCAGCACACCTACCACCACTCTGATTTTCTTAACACCAGCCATTTTAGTCCCTGGACACAGCACGGTACCTGTGCTCTGAGGATCTTCTTAGTGATGCCAGGCAAGTATTGCTGTGTGAGGAGCATTGTTCCTCTTCTTGTTTACCAGTGTTAATAAGGGGGAGGCTTAATAATGCAATGTATAGACACTAGATGTGTTTCTTTCACACAAGAAGACTAATTACAGCAAATCTTATCTGCAGGAGAGACCTATATACAGTTACATGAAAATAAAGGCTCAGTACATTCCTGCCATGACATCTGATTGTGCATCAACATATACGCGTATCTCTCGTTTTGCTTCTTCCAGGGAGGCTTCTTCTATGCACATTTCCCCCCATCAGGCAGAATCCTGAGCAGCACCTTCATCTGTGTTCAGACAGAATCAATAAGATACAGCTGAAAAAAGCAGCTTCTGTCTTTGCCAATAGGATCCTGCTGACAATCCCCTACTACCTTCTAGACAGAAAGGAAGGAAATAATGAAAAGAGGGTAATCAACAAATATTATTGTAGATGGAGGATGGGAAGCAGACTGTGTAACCCTGGGTCAAGCCACAACACAGCAAAACTGTATCTGCAGTTATTACAGTACAGCAGCATTTACATTTTGTCAGTATAAGTTGAACCTGTTGTACATAGCCAAATACCACATTCTACTGCCATGGAAGCAGTGTACAGGATGTACAGCATTATACTGATCAATTTATTGGCATTACCACAAAGTTCTAAACTCAAACTACATTGTGAGGCTGACACAGACAAAACAAAATGACTTGCTCATAAGCATTAGCCATCATCTCCATTTCTAAGGTGCCCATGGGGAATTTTATAGCAGTGCAATAGTGTCTGCGTGGGTGGACTCTGTATGTGCTCTATGTGCCATGTTCAATTAGGAGATTCTTACCACTCTTGAATAAAAGAATGTAATGTGACCACTACTAGTTTGAATCAGTTCATTATTTGTATTTTGACATTTGGTAACATACTATGCCTGTATTGTCATTAGTCATGTGTATTATTGACACTTTAAAAGCACAGTGTGCTGAATTAATAATAGCAGTTCCTGTTTGCTATGTATGCATGGTTGTAGAGACAGCTGTCACTAGATTACTTTGTTAAAAAAGAGTCATCCCTGTTTCCCATCAGATATAGATGCGTTTTTCGTCTGTCTTCTCTAAAGTGTCTTCTTCCACTGAGAGCTAGTGGAAGTGGAGCGTTGAGTGACTGCCTTTTTGCCAGCTTCTAGTTTTCAGTATTCTCTGTGGGTATCTGTGCATTTTACCATGGGAAAACAGGATATATACTTTAATTAACACTAAAAGAAATTTAAGGAATATTTGTTAAATGTAAATATTTGTTAAAACTACATTAGTGCTCATAATTAATTGTTTTTTTTATGTCTGACACATTGACTAACAGAAGAAAAACTCTCACCTTCTGCTGGTTGCAGCACAGCAGAGGAGATGTCCTAAGACAAGAAGAAGGTACAGGGTGAATTTTAGTCAGCCAGCTACAGACATAACAGAGGACTACATAGCTTAATGTTTTATTGTGAAAATTAACGGGATTCTCTATCAGTCACGTGTTCCTGTTTGTTTCATCAGCTCTGAACACAGCTTCCCTCAAAACTAGACTTGACATGTATTTTTAGTGCCAATCGCGCTCTGTGGCAACTGGACCATAGGGTAGAGTGGGAGATGTGTGGCGGCTGTCGTGCTGCTGACATATTCAGTGGAAAACAGGGGTGATGCTCACTTCACACAAAATGTATCTCCATGACTCTCCTTCAGTTATCCTCATGGAGGGGCATTTTAGTTCCTCTCCTGGCTTTGTCCTGCTCAATTTTCATGTCCATCATATTATAAATGATATTCTATCATTTTTCAATTGCCAAAAGACAGACCAAAGTAAATAGTTTGTCCACCTTCTCCCTGTGTAATGTTGATCCTGTATGAATGGTAGAAAATATTACAAAAGAAAGACAGCAACTGTATGCTTCAATATCATAATAATAGCATTTTAGCATGCTAGCATTTGCTAATTACTGTGCCACTCCAAAGGTAGTTTCACTGTCATTATCTTTGCAGGTAATTGGTTTAATTATAGAACCTATTAAAGTCTTGATGACAGCAGTAGACAAAGTGAGAGCTTCACCAAAGTTCAGTTATAATTAAAGTTAAAATTAACTAAAGTACTAATTCATTGTGAAATACGAATGTTTAAACCAAATGTCATGGCAGTCCATTCAATTAATGTGGAGACATTACACTCAAAATCACACATGTCAACCTAATCGTGGCACTAGAAGAAAAGCTAGACATTAACCAGAGTCACTGTAATAATGGCAGTCTAATAGTGGCTGATATGAGCAACTTCACCCCTGGGATTAATAAACTTAATGTATTAATACATTATTAAACACTCAAATCTATGTTATCAAAAGATACATTCTGAGTGTGTAACAGGGTGACTGGGTCTAAGTGCACTGAACACATCAAACACAATATTGTTTCAATCTTTATGCCTGTCTTTCTCCTTTGAACAAATGCATGAAGGAAGCTACACTGACTGATGGACAACCCATCTGAACTGACCACAGACAAATGTTCCTGAACCAACTAGAAACTAAGCACAGAGTAGGATGGTGCTTGTACTGGCCTCTCTGAGATTAAGCAAACCAGGTCTGGAACAACAGCCCCAGTTTCAGCACCATGGACAGCAGCTGTGACATAGCCCTCTTTCTTGTTTTTTTCTTTTGTTTGTTTTATTTAGTTTTTATTTGGCCGTGAATAATAATATGATTTGCTGAGTCTGATTTGCTACAAGCAGATTAGCTGACAGTGGTGTGATTGGGTAGTTCAAGGGCAAGACCTGAGTTTACCATCCCCGCTTTGGTCGATTGTCTTCCAATCCTTATTTTAACAAAGTCCATGAGCGCCTACTCCACTGTATTCATCTCTGTGAGATTGATCATTTTTATTAAGTTGAGTGGCATCTTACAGTCTCTAGGCAAGTCAAGGTCCTGTTGCACAGATCAAAGAACTTTAATATTCAAATAGTTCTTTATACACATCCCTGTTTGACAAAGGATAAAGACACATGTAGAGACAGTGTTTGATCTATTCATTCCAAACTGCTGTCACTGGCTAATCTTTGGTTACCACTCTGGACAAAAGAAAAAGAGTCTGTGGCTGTATTTGCACACATACCATGACAAATCATTGATAAATAACAGTGGAATTTTTAATTGAGTGGTTACTAGTTTGCTATTGAGAAGCACTTTGAGTTTAAAGGTTTGCATCAAAGTGTTTTTTACACTGATCAAAAACAGAAAACAGATTACTACAAAGCAAACTTCATTCATTGAAAATCAAAAACACAAAATACAAGATTCCAAGTACTCACCCTCTTCAACTTAATGGTAATTGGTTTTACCTTTGAGACCAATCCACACAGGTTTAATTATGTAACTGCCACCAAACAAGCTCTGCAACATTTGGCTTCACCAGAACCTTAACATTGTTGTTTTGAAACATAGCTGTATGCTTGGGTCATTGTCTTGCTGGAACTCACACTTCTCTTGCAGACTGCATCAGGTGTTCTCTATATGTTGCTGCATTCATTCCACTGTCTATTTACATGCCTCCAGGTCCTGCTGCAGACTGAAGCTTCCCCACAGGATGATGCTGCGACCACTATGCTTCACACTGGGGTAATTTGTTTCTTACAAACTCTGGCCAAGAATTATCAAAATTAGAGTTTTTTTTATCTTCCTTAAAAATGTGATTGGTGAAAAACCCAGGAGACAGGAAACTGCATGCACAGTCTCTCCCATCTCAGCTGCAAAAACTACTTACTTATCTCAATATACAGTAGGTCAAAAATTATCACCTTGTATACTACAAGGTGCTTTCTTGAAGACGTTTTACCTTTGATCGCATTATTATATTATAGCTATATGTCAGTCAGAGTGATGGCTATATGTAAAATATTCCTGTTTCATTCTGGAAATTTAACACAGCTGTTAAGTGACTATTGCACATTCAAATGTGATAGTGCTACATGCCACAATGTTTTTGTATGTATTGTAGATGTGTTTATTTTGTCACTCAAGTTATGTAAATGATACTTGTGAGACTAACCTTTAAACAGAATTTGCACCCAGTGACAGTGGAAGTCAGTCGTGAGAAGAGTTTGGTTTTAGGCATTTTTCCATAAACACACCAGTGTTTATGACATTAGCCTCCACCAACACCTGCTAAAACCAGCCACTGATCTACCAAACAAACCCTGATTTACAGCCTGCCACTCCAGCGCTCTGACTGACAAATGTTCCCAGCAGAGCCCGGACGAAAACATTTCCACATTGATGTGCGTCTGCCCACAGTCAATGATTAATGTTCCTGTCTGGAATCAACTGACACAAAAGCACACACAAACACAAACACACACTTTTCTTTGTAAAGTTAAAAGCACTGGTTGCATTCCTTGGAGTAAAGCAGACCCGGTTTGTTTGAATATAAACAAAGAAAATTGTATGCTAATAGCAGAACAGAATGTTCTCCCATACACACTTTAAAAAAAACAGAAACAACAAGAACTATTTAAGGAGTAAGGACTCGTCTCACAGTGCAGCCCAAGAGTCTCACTATGCTGCAGCTGAAAGCAGAAGTTGCACAGCGCAGGCCTGCTCCACGGCCGGCTCTCTAGGATAACTTCTAATGGGTATTATTGCTTGCATAATTGGAAAACTCATTAAAAATAAATCAACAATAGTGCTTAGCTCTACAGTCATAATAGCTCAGCCATCAGCTGCCTGTTCATTTGAGACACAATGGCTGCAGAGAAATAGAAAAGTTTACCCCACAGAAGAAAAGCATGTCACACTCATGACTAATGAGCATTCCTCTTCAGTGGGGCATGTTCAAGAAATTACATTACTCCAGTGGCATTCAGACCACACTGTACTGTCCATCCCGAGAAGCACTTGCAGCTTCCATTGTCTTTCTTA
>OMLM01006220.1:75753-87352 GCA_900302695.1 Helostoma temminkii | reverse complement strand
ACAAATATCATCAAGGAATGGCTGCCCACTGCCATTTTAGAAGCAAGCAAACTAAAGCTTACTATAACTACTTGAATTTGCTGACTCTTGCTATTTGTGTGTGTGTGTGTGTGTGTGTGTGTGTGTGTGTGTGTATGTGTGGGTAGCAGTCCCATCTGACTGATGGGATTCAGTCATGTCAGTTATTGGATAGCTGGATAGTCACTGAGTTTCTCTGCTGTTATTCCCCATGGCTGTGACACTGCAGCTTGTGTCTGGTTGATGGAAATGATGTGATGAAGATCCATTAGATCCAGTGTCAGGTGTATATCTGCGATGATGCTTCTGTGTTCAGATGTAGAAACATCCTTACACCTACTCCTCAACAAATGTTCATATTTTAAAGGTGAATAATACAACTGTCTACATATAACCAAATCAAGACTGTTTTGGTTGGTTAAATCATATGTTTATGGACAGAGTGTGAGCTGGAGCAGCTGCAGTGTGGCTAGCAGGCTAACAGAAGTTTAAGACAGTTTGAAACACAGACTGAGAAAACATTTTATTGTTAATCCACGCCCTTGCACTCACTACAGTTGTGTGTATTTTTCACTGTGCTGTTTGGAGGATGGTTCAATCTCACCCTGAAATAAACTGGACAACCTGCCACGGGTGCTGCTGATTGCATTCTACTCTGCAGTTACTGAGTTTGTTCTGCACATTCATTAATGTCTGGGGGGTTTCCACTAAACAAGATGAGAACTGACTACAATGAACAGCAATGACTGTAGAAAAGATCATCCAGTATACTAGCCTTTGCACCCCAACAACCAGGAAAATCACTGCAACCTGGACACAACTTGTTCCAACTCCAAGCCTTTGGTTGGTGCTACAGAACACTGTAATTCCAAACAGCCAGCACTTTAGGTCAGGTCAACACTTAGACTGAGATTTCTGAAAAACTACTGGATGTATTGCCACAGTATTAATTTTTTTTACTGACATTAAAGGGGTTAACTGGACTGAGTTTGGTGATCTTTCAGTAAGATTTGGGGATTTAAATTATATAATGATGGACCATAACTGTTGGAGAGATTTTTTTAATCAATTATGGCATAGATAAATATGTAATGGATAATTAAAGGACAGAATGCCATCACTTTGGCCCTGCTCTGACTTTTCTTCCATTACTATTATGACATTTTTGGTTTTGAGGGAAGTATCTCAACTATTGGATGGAATGTCATGAAATCATCTACACATGTAAAAATTACACAATATATTTAATAAAATTCATATAATAATCAATGATATGGCTACATTGATTTAAAATCACATATTGAAACATGTCAGACATCACTGTATACGCACCAAAGTCCAGACTTAGTATTTTATGTTTCACAAAAAAATGTAAGTATTCTTACTAAAACACCCACACTGTGCAAAACCTGCAGCACTTCTGTTAGGTAAACAAGGAGTACCACAAACCTTAAAAAAATACAAACACTGATGGTCGCATTAAAGCTATCTGCAGGAGCAGTCCACTCGAGGCAATTAACAGTGCTAGTATTAACAACTGCCAGACCACATTAGCTTGTATCCTGGTCAATGGTTGACCCAACTGTTTAACTATGAATGCACATACAGTGCTGTTGAAAATGGAATTAGAAACATTATACTGACTCTGGAATGGAGGCAGTGTGGTGTTTGGTGCATTCACATAGACTGACACAAAGACTGTGATGATCATATTTTATTTGAGATTGTTTACCAGTTGGAAACAACTGTGTGATTCAGTTTCTTGATGATCATGATTGTCTCATGATTGTCAGAAGATACTTGAATAAAAATGAATCTTTCTCAGCTTTTCCCTGTTGTGTAGTTTTTTTGTTTTGTTTTTTTTTATCTGTCAAGCTTCAAAACCAGCTGAATAAATGCATTTCAGCTGTGTATCATAAGATGATGCAGCAGGTGTAAAAGTGCCGTTAATACCTAATCCCACAACATTGTATGTCACAGTTACTGTTCGTTAATTTCCTCTGGACTCAACGATGAAAATCACACCCTGCAAACTCAGGTATTCAATAGGGTAAACACCTGAAAGCACACTGATTCACTTCTGGGAATGTGGGGAACAGAATATGGACTACAAAAGTACTGAGCTTGACAGTGACAGAAAATGCACTGTTAATCTTTCTTTGCAAAAAAACCATCCAAGTTATGTGTGCCACATGGTTGAGGGGCCCAAGTCAGGAAAACTGTTCAACATGAAACTGAGGGAGTGGTAGGAGGTCTTCTGTGTGAGGTGAAGACTCTACTATATCAGCGGGTTTCCCAGACTGGGCAACATCACATATCTTGCAGTATTAGTAGTGTGCGTCCTACAAAAGTAGGATGAGAAAGTAGGATGATCTGACATCACTGAAGAGCTCCAGGGACCTTCCAGAAAGCTCAAAATTAAACATTTGCCCGTGAATGGGAATGCCATATACTGGTAGACACACAAAGTGGGCCTGCCCATTATCTCTAACCCACAACAAGTTAGGTTCTGCTGTTACATAAGCCACAAATAAAGGGATTTACAGAACCCAGAAGCAATTAACTAGTACATATGTTGGTTAGTGGTACATGACTAAGTACTAATTTTGGACATTTAGCTTCTCCTGCTTGAAATAAAAAAGTTGTTTTGCTTATTTTATTGCCAAACACATACAAATCAGATGTGAATTGTACTGCATTGTATTGTTAGATGCAGACTCCTACTACTTTTACCTGTGTTTAACGTTTTATTCTCGGAATGTCTTACAGTGCAAATATTTATATACCAATATAAACTTACATCATCAGAGAGTAGAATAAAGACTCTACTGGCTCTAAAGTGTCATTATGTGACAGGCAGTTTGATGCTTGATTTTGATGATACATCCAACACAGTGGCGCAGTGAACACTGCACTGTTTATGCAGACAAGAGAATACTTTATTTATTTCAACTTGCTTTTGTTGTTTGTTTGCACATATGGAAAAGAGAATGGTCCCTCTAAGGTGAAATTGAAGAAATGCAATAAATGTCCCAGGGGAGCGCCTGAAGAATGTTTACATTTGATTGTGGCAAGTCTCTCTCTCTCCTTCCCTGCACACATGCTGTAGGTACAAGCAGTCAACCCTGGGTTGAGATGCTAATGGGCTTCATGAGCCATTGACCTCTCAGTGCCATTCAGTAAGCAACCACTCACCACGAGCTACTGAATAATACATTGACAGTATGTGGAGTACAAAGCGAAGCATCTCTGCTTGGGAGAGTGACTGTGATGAATCACACATGCGTGGCGTGTTTGTTGCATCTTTAAAAGTCAAACTCCACGGCTTGTCAGTTTACATTGCTCAAGTCCTCTCCACAAAATCACCCTTGACTGAAAATGCAAACAGCTGCAGAATTTAAGTGTTTACTTGTGTCTGTGAGAAGTAGCAGAAATAGGTTAGATCAGGAGCAGCTGTATGGGTCTGTGCTCAGATCAGGACAACCACTGTGACCACTGATCACAGCTGGAGGATGTGAGGAAAGGAAATAATGTGTGCTGTCAGGGACACAGTACAGAGGGTATACGATTCCTTCTTTGATTTATTTTAGTTGTATTGTAAAACACACAGTGAGTGGCTCTTGCATGTTCAATGTATAGCATAAACATGTTTATTTTTTATTTTTAGTCATTCCTATTAATGTTGAAGCTTGTTTCCATCTCACCTGGTAAAAAAGACTAAACTTAAAACTAAGCCAAGATCATCATCAGGGCGCAAAGGTATAAAGACTGTAGGCCTAGTTCTAGTTAGGCATGTGCCCCCTCAGTATTAGTTAATCCTCTGGGGTCTAATCCAGAGTTCCACCTGCATTTGTATCATATGTAGAACCAAGCACATGCTCAAGTAATAAAACATCAGAGACAATTTAAAAAACACATTTTCAGCATAAAATTTGTTACATTGTTACATGAATCCTACACAGGGCAGCACAGTGATGGCGTGGTTAGCACTGTTGCTACACAACAATAAGGATGGTGGGTCGGTCTCACAGGTCAGACAGATGCTTTTCTGTGTGGAGTGTACATGTTCTCCCTGTGTCTGTGGGAAGATTTCAATTAAAACAGTTTACCAGTCATGTTACCAATGTTACCAATGGCTAATTTAAATAGTTATAATATTCATTTTGATTATCATTCATATTCACATAATGACACAGCTTTCTTTATTGTCCAAATCATCCAGTCTCTGATCTTGTCTCCTCCTAAAGGGGAACTCTACCAGTTGCTGCTCTGTGGCTTCCATTGGCAGGAATTCCTCATCTTCCATGTGAGTGGAGTGTGTGCGTTTTATGGAATGAGTAAATCATTAATATTTTGAAGTGCAAGACCATGTAATGCTTTGTAAATGCAAGGCAGGGCTTTATAATTAATAGATCAATTTACGAACTGTATTAAGGCAAGCTTATTCATCATGGAAACTTTATTTTCCATGGTGAACCATCTGGTTTGAAAGAACTGCTTTGAGAAGCAATTTTTATCCTGTAGAACTTGTAATACAACAAAGATATACAGTGAAGGCATTAATTTAACCCAATTAACCCTTAGCCCTCCTTCACATCTCATACATGAACAGGGAAGTAATACATTAAATGCTAGTTACGTGTGTGCAAAGTGTAGAAGATATCAGCACTTTCCAGCAGTGGAGCACTTGTCTAGTAATTTCCCCTTTAACATCAGACAACCAGTGTGTGACCAGCAACACACGCTACAGCTGGCTTCCTTTATATTTGTGTAGACTACATGATTTATGGAAATATGTAAAAATGTGTCATTAGAGTTACATCACAATTAAAGTGCACATGTTTCAGTACAGAGTAAATAAAAGCAGACGGCTGAGAAATGTTTCATGTGTGATGTTTATATTCACATATGCTGCATGTGTCCAAAAAAAGCATCAGCGGCTTCTCTGTATCTAGGTGCAGTTTAATGACAGTCAGTGGGTGCAGTGATTAATTGAACAGCTTTGTTCAATGATACATGGTAATTTCAGAGCATGATTTGACATAAGCTGTCACAAAGGCTCATCACACACTTCAACATGAGAAGATCACTCTATTTTTAACTGGCTAGAGGACAGACTTTTCCAGAAACAATATGAGAGATCTATAATTATACAAAGCACAACTGATCTACCACTGTCCCCAGTGCTTCTCAGTTTTCCTTGTGAATGTCATGCTGACAACCTTGAAGATAATAGCAAAGAAAGGAGACTAAGTATCAACCCAATTGAGAGTGAAGTGAAGTGTAGTGGACCATGCTTGGCATTCTCTCAGCTGGAATCTGGGACAGCAAGGTACAGTGGGGTCTAAAAGACTACTTAGAAAATCTGTGATATTTCCATGTAGAAATAAGTTTAAGGGTTTGGAAACTTTAGAAACATGTAATCATGCATAAATATATTAGATTCTACATTGTTTCTAGGTTAATTTATATGGTATAATACATTTTAACAAAAGTTCAGCTCTCCTTGGCTTTAGTACCCATTTACGATTCAAAGAAGAGAAGAAACTGCTTTGTCTTGTGAAAGTCACTATGTTTTGACTCCACGGGGCATGCACTCCCCATCATTACTTTGGTTTGCAATTATTCAACAAAAATAACCAGTTGGTTAAGATTAGGCACAAACATAGTCATGGGTAAAAGAAATTGTTGACCCATTTATTCTCTCTTTTACTAATTTTCATTGAATACCTCTTTTCTTCCAAAGGACAAGCGTCATGGTTGCTATGACTACTAGTCACTTGCACGTAAATGTCACTTTTGGCAAACTGCTGTAACAACTGATGCTGTTGGCATTCTCTTCTCATTGCAGTGTATCTTGTGGACAGTGACAAGATGAGAAAAAGATACCGATTATAAGATGCAGAAAGATATAAAGAGCAGATGAAGACCTGAGTTTGTAATGTGATAACAACATCTCACTGCTAAGACCCTGTATAAAGATAAATTATCACCTATCACTGACAGGCCAAGCTATTACAGGCTGAAATCATAAAATAACTGATACAATTTTTTTTTTTTGTTCCCATAAAATAAAACTACAGGTGTGGAAAAGCAAGTGTCAGATTTATTTAAATGCTTTAGCTGTTCCAGATCTCCGCTGTCTAAAAGTGTCTACACCATTCAGTCCTCACTGTTTTGAGGTTAGCCCAGATGTTGTTTTTGAAAATAACAACACCAACAACAAAAAGACCAATGAGCAAATGTAAGAAATTCTGAACCAGATTTATCTCTTTGCAGGAGGTGGGCTGTGAAGACGTGTGTGGGTAAGTAGGGACTGGATGATAGTGATAGAAGAGGACGTAGTTAGTCAGGTGAACAACAGCATTGGTGGACTGTTAAGGCGTGGCTCTATTTCACAGTGAACAATACAACATCCAAAAATCTGGAAATCCAGTGAAGCAACTATCAGTTGCTGGAGCCACAAAACTGAATCCAGATCAGAAGTGAGGTTTTAGGAGAAGATCAGATCAGGCAGGTCTGATCACCAGGAAGTTAGACAAAATGGCAGATAAACAGCATAATCACATGTCAGTGAGGCAGGTGTGTACAATCAGACTGATGAACCAGAGAACAGGTGGAGAAAGAGAATGAAACCTGCCAGAAAACTGGAAGGAGTTGGGGATGAAACACAAAGATGATTCAAAGTACAATTCAGTTCAATTCGGTTTATTTATATAACACTAAATCACAACAAAACTTTACAATGTAAGTTTAAGACCTTACAGAATATAACAATACAAATATATAGAATTATACAGAAAACCTAATTAATCACACTTGAGCAAACACTAGCAGTGACAGTGGAGAAGAAAATCTTCCTTTAAGAAAGCAGAAGAACCAGGCTTAGGGTGGGTGGCCATCTGCCTAGACTGGTTAGGGTGAGTGGAAAGTGGAGAGAGAAGAAGAAAAGAAACAGCAGACAAAAACACTGTGCAGGTTGATTGTGCCAGTAACTACACTCAGGACACACTAATGGCCTCACCTCTTCTCTTGAGCGGTGACATTTAAGGACTCAGGGTAAGTTATGTTATTTAAAGGCCTCTACAAATGGAACTAGAACTGGATAAACAACAATACTATATTGTTTTTCAAAAGCCCACCATGTTTATTTTAACATGTCAGTTAAGTTGCATGTATTTGTAATGATAGATCTATATACCTAATGATAGATCTATGGCATTTTGAATGAAGCTATTTTATTCCCATTGTTCTTGATTACTCATGGTAATAGTAAAACAGCAACACTTTGAGGTGTTCAGGCACAAACCCTCTCGAGGATGAGTAGATAGTTGGTGAGTTGAAGGCTACATTTCAGAACAGCTTGCAGAGCCCAGGGGGAACAGAATACCAGGACAGCAACCTGTATGCTGTTGAGTGGGATATGCAGATGAAAAATGCAGGTCTGCCAGTTGGCAGAGTTCACTCATATTGCCACCTCGGATAACAGGGTCATTTTACCTATAACGGTTTGAAAAACAGCCTACAAGGCCAACTAAGGAGCTGGTTCTGGTCCTGGTCAACTCAGGAACAGACACAGGAACAGAAAGGTAATTGACTTGGGAAGTTGACAGTAGAAGAGGTGCCGGGGCAGGAGGCCTATTGGTCGTAGAGGTTGAGCTACAGGCAGGTTCAGGAACAGGGCATGTTGAAGAAGCTGACACATCAATGCCATAAACTTGCTTGTTTTTCATTTATTTTCAGCCTTTTTTATTGAATATGTACTCTGAGAGGTATAACATAAACAGCTGCAGGTAGATGGGAGGGTAAATATGCTCCTCTTTGTGTGCCACTTGCTGTTTGTGTGGTACACATCAAATTTGCACAAGATTATTTGCTGGATACTCCAGTAAAAATCTATGATACCATCTGACTTTTAGCCCAAAGTCGATTTGTCTCACATCAGAGAAAAGCTCAGAAGGATGCAATTAAAGATTTTATCAAAGCTGTCACAGCATGTAATGGTACAGAAACTGGAATGAAATCCACTGGATTAACTCCATCAGTGGAAAGGGACAGTTCTGGGATTTTACTGGCTTCACATTGTTGGTCTGTTTACTGTAAAGATATCACTACTATCTACTGCATTCATGAATGCAACTTTACTTTGCCTCTAAATAGAGAAGTAAAAGCAAAAGTCTGGTTTGAGAGAGGGGTCCAGTCTGGCAGAGGACAGAGAACTGCAGACCTGCTTATATGTGGAGAGAACCACGTTAGTGATCAGGAAGGAGCATGCATGATATGGCTGGGGACCACCATCTTCATCCACCTGCCTGATTCAGATGGTTCTGAAAGAGAAAAGCCCACCACCTCAAAAGAACTATCTGTGGCATAGCTGCCCTGTAAATTTGATTCAACTCTTGGGGAAATACAGTTCAACCAGAAAAGACGACGTATGAGAATATGAGATGAACAGATTTTAGAATGATACTCTGGCAGACCAAGGCTCTATGTATGATGGTGATGATGGTATGACGGAGGCTGGAGCTGATCCTGGCAGAATGCTCTGTAGGAATGTCTGAGCCTGCCCTACTGAGGAGTCTTGAGTCCTCTGGTGAGGGGTGCGTGTCTGTGAGGCAGAGCAAGAGCGACGATGACAAAAAGCATTGTTAAATGAGAAGGTCTGAACATGTGCAGTGATTTATATTAGCTGTTGGTGGGAATTAACCTAAATTGTTAATCCTGGTTTTTGTTGTAATAATTTTGCTATAATCGATTCTGTTATGCCAAATGAAAAGCAGTCAAACCAACAGACATGCACACACACACACACACACACACATATATATATATTTCAGTCTGCAATGGTCAACAGAATTCCCAAAACCTTCAGTTGTGACGGTATAATGGGAGTGATCTGTTACACAGTTGTGTTCATTTGACCAACATTTCCTGTCTTTGAATTCCCCTTGTCTGGATGTGCAGCGTAGCATTACTCAGGCTCATCGACCCTCCATCTGAAAGGTTCACATCACAAACCAGTACATCTGCTTAGATCAACTAAAGGTTGTGACCTTCAAATTGGTATTTCGCTGACTTTCATGCCTCTCTCCTCCAAAATAATCACTCTCCTTCTCACACACCCACAGCAGATCAGAAAGCCATCCATCCAGTATCAAACCGCCAACACATTTTATTTCCTGGACAGTGTTATTTTTGAAATGGCTTTAGTAGAGTGTCTGTAATTGCGGTGTGACAAGGTGCAGAAATTGTGAATGTAATTGCCATTTTCTACTTAGACACTTAACTGCCACACAAAACAAAATCTGACAGCTATTATCTAGTTTTTATGAAACTACTTACCTGTGTCTCTTTCTGTGCTCCCATATCAAGTGTGAGCCCTAGGGCTGTCAATACTGTGACAGGCTGTAAAGTAAAGCAGTAAGGCCATCTGCCTCTCAGCCAGTCTATGAGGCAACATCACCGCTGGCCTCAGAGGAAAGATAAAGTCGCATCCAATGTTGTGTAACGTGAGATCAATGAGGTATTCCATATAGATCTCCAGGCCATAATTTCCCCTGAGGACAGATTGTCTTTACATCCTTCACAACATACAGTACATAACATTAAGTTAGAACAGCCACAATGTTGAACAGGCCCTTTAGATGTGGCTGTAAAACATAGCTGACAGCAGGGACAAGATGCTTTCTGGCAATCTGATGAACAGAAGTCACAGATATTCAGCTCAGCTGGGAGGATGACGATGGCGCCGTAACATAACTGAACCAAATCAAATCTGATCCCTCCTCTGTTAGGATGAAACGTGTGTGGAAGAGTGTGTACGTCTCAAAGTGTGTTCAGACAGAATGTGAAACACTTTCAGCAGCAGCGTCACTACATAATGAAGTTAACGCACAGCCATGAGCAGGCTGAAAGAAGCACCAACTGTGATGGGGTAACCTGTCTTCAAATAAACCCACCCTTGTCTCGCCATGTTTCTGAGGATTTGAGTACATTATTTTCATACTGTAAGAGATCTAAAGATATATTATCTCCCTCTCATGCTCAGTGACTACATGAAACAGCGAAATTATGTTTCAATCATATACAACACATACATTTGTTTTACATGACATTGATTTTGTAGTTTGTTGAACTGACCCTGCAAATTACTACTAACTCATAGTAGTAATTTAAGGGCTCACTACTACACACTATTTTCTAGTAGCTACTAGTTAGTAGTAATTTATAAGAGGGGGATTCTATATGAAAGCAGAAAACAGCAGCTTGATACTGTGAAGGAAAATAGCAACCCAGAATCATTTTAATCATTTCATTAGAATATCCATCCATCCATCTATTTTCTGAACCATCCCCATAGGGGTTGCGTGCGTGCTGGAGCCTAGTTACCATTTACAGTACAATGTTGTGAAAGATTAAAGGTTTCAAAAACTCACTATATGAAGGCAAAGAGCAGAAACCACTGTTGAAGTAAGTAACATCAATACTGTGCAGAAACACCACAATGTTCTCTGACTTAGCCATAAACCAGCGGAAATATGCTTTGTGATCAGATGCAGCCACATTTCTGGACTGTTGAGCAGTATCCAGCAAGAAAGGGCAAATATTCCACTTGCGAAAACAAAAATATATAGACCAATTAAGCAAATGTGGACATGTGTCAATGCAAATGTCACTGACACCAATGATTTCATTGCTGACAGAAAGAACACAATGAATGCCGAGGTATGTAGGAGCATTGTGTTTGTTCAGACAAATGTTCCATTATTGAACCTGTCACGGTCTCCGCTCCTTCCCCTAGTCAGTCCACTCCCTGTTTTCCCTCCTACCTGCTCATTGTCTCAGTAATTACCTGATTGCTCACACCTGTGTTGGTTTCTCCCTTTATAAGAAGGCCCGTTGGTCTCCTTCCCCTGCCAGATAGTCTTTCCTACTACTTGTGAGATAACTATTCACTGATCTCTCTGAACCAACCTGATACCAACTTGGACAGTCTCTGAACCCTGCTTTTGCCTGAACCCTCCCGGCAAGACTGTGAGTTGTCTCCTTCATTCTACCCGTTTGCCTGTTTTCCCCTGAGGGGGAAAGTCTTGGACCTACTCCTGTCCTCCCTCTCCCTCCTGTTCTGTGGATTTCCCTGGCTCTACCTGGATTGTTATATCACGACGAGGCGGCCATTACCGGAAGCGGATCTCCATCGACCTTCGAACCTGACTTCCTGCCGTTCCGCAACCATCTTTGTAGTTCTGTTGTCTATTAACACTCTGCTTCAATCATCACAGCTACTTACCGGTCTACCAGCCATTTGTCTTTCGTCTCCTGTGAGTCAACGGGCATTCCATTGGACCATACTCACCGTTCTCACTAGTGAGTAGAACCTGCTAATTAAGACTCACCATACCCACCGTGGACTAAATCTGCCTTTCTTCGTAGACCCTAACTATCACCTGAGAGGTCCCAGAGCAGAGGACCCTGCGCCGTTCTAGATCCACACCAACAGTTTCATATTCTTTATTGTAATAAACATCCTTTTACTGAACTCATTTCCTTTTTTTTTTTTTTTTTTTTTTTTTTTTTTTGT
>OMLM01006220.1:63225-75733 GCA_900302695.1 Helostoma temminkii | reverse complement strand
TTTAACCCCTTTCTTTTTTTTTTTTTTTTTCTTTTTTTTTTTTCTTGGTACTATGGAGTCGGCAACTACGCTCCCGACAGAACCGGACACTTATCTGGTGATAAGCGTTGGCACAATGTGTTGAAAGGGGGCCATGGTATAGCTTGCACACAGTTCACATCTAAGTATTATTGGAACCTGTGTAATAATCAGGCTATAAAATAATACTATATAATTCTGTTTTCATGTCAAATCATCATAGCTAATTTCACATTTGTTTGCTACATGGGTCTTTAAATGGCGATACATTACTAGATGATGGAGGTATGTTTTCATAGGGAACATAATGCACTGGATGATGATTTACATTATTCTGATGCAACATATTTCATCAGTTTTGAATGCTTGTTACTAATCTTAATTTCTTTTTTTTTCAGTAATAATAGTTGGAGCTCATCGTGATGACTTCAGCAGATGACAAATTTCTACCTACATGGCTACTTTGTGCCATGTTGTGAAACTTTTTCTTTACAAGCTGGGCCACTTTATTCTCCTTTGCTCTTCAGGAGAACACATTTCAGGTCTTAATTGTGGCAGTAAAAGTTCATATTGAATTATCTGGAGTGAAATACAGCTGGAAATAGGCCTGTGATTTTCCTTCAGGGAATGGCACGATTCACTGTTTCCATGGTGCTGATGTCATTTTAATCACTGCTTCCTGCTCTCATGGCCGCCTGTTACGAGCACTGTGCAGCTCAGAAATGTCTTTCTCTGGGATGGTCCAGACAGCAGCAGGACCACAGTAGTTTGCTTTTATTGTTCCTGGGTGTGTGGCTGAATGTGTGTGGGTGAAGTGAGGAAGTATGTCTTGTGTGTTTTGAGCTAGATGTACGTATGCACTGGGTGTGGATTAAAGATTATTTACAGTTATTTATATTTATGTGCAACACATTGTTCCATCCATCATCCTAAACGCTTTTCCAAGTAGTCAAGCAGAGGTCATAGGCATGCTGGAGCCAGTCCAGCTTTCATTGGACAAGAGGCTGGGTACACCCTGGACAGGTTGCCAGTCACGGGACTGGTCACAAATTAATCTAACATTGTTAACTACCTGCTATTTTGTCCTACCTTCATTCTACTGTGCTACAAAGAGAGTGGTTCAGCTCTCAGCTTTTTTCTTTTAATAAATTAAATCATAATTAAAAAACAGCATTTTTTATTTACTCAGGTTGTCTTTGTCTAATATTAAAATGTGTTTGATGATCTGAATTATTTTATTGTGACAGATGTAGTAATATGAGATCTTTGGGGCAGGACTCACTTTTAATTTCTGTGAATTAAATATACTTTGTATTTTATGTTGATGTGAAACACTTTGAATTAAAATTATCTATGACAAGTGCTAAATAAATAAACTTGACTTAAACTGATCAAATATGATTATTCAGATCCTAAATATGGTAATGCTACCTGCTGAAAGCTTTACAATGTTGTTGAGGCTGCCTCAACAGGAGGAATGAGCAGGTTAGGTCAAGTAGACAGGGGTCAGTTGGAGGTCAGTTATTCCCTACCTGATTACAGACTTATTGTGCTGTATGTTAGTGCAGTCTGAAGTTAATAGGACTTTTATGTCTTTATTCAGTAGTGGGCTGTATTCCTCCAAAGTCAGATTGTTATTACTCACCTACTAGACCAGAGGGACAGATGTTCCTTCATACTGTATCATAACCTTGTCCTTTCTACCATTAAAAACAGTTTGGGGGAAATTGTTGTAGGTTGTGTTTAAAGCTGTATGTGATCTGAATGGTAAAGCAAAATTTAATAACTGAGGCAAGTAGGGCTGGTTTATGGACGGTGCTGGCAAAAAATATTAACACATCCCACAGAGGCACAGGTCCGTGGCCCCTTTGATCTCTCAGATCCTGGGTCTGGGCCCAGTGCACTTATACATCACTTATAATCAATTTGCATTAGCATATGTTAGACTGGTTCCCAGCAACATTTTACTACTGGAATGAGCAGCAACAGAGTCACTCTTTTGTTTTAGAGACTTTATTATTATGGTCTTAATTTGTATTCATTGAGTGCATATGTTGTATGCACTATGATGGTCAGGTCTCTCTGCAAAAAAGAGCTTGTTCTCAGTGCAATTTTCCTAATAAAACTAAAATTATTAAGGGCTACAGATATGTGAGTAATAATAAGACAGCTTTCAGTTAATCATATTTTGTGTTCAGATTCATATTAATAGGAACGAGGGAAAGACCACAAACTGCTATTTTCAATCAAGCACTGCTTTTCTGTTTTGGATGCCAAGCACAAGTTAAGCCCAGACCCCAAATAGTATTTTACTGAATAAGAGAGACAGTACAGCTTCTTATATATCATGCTAGAGAGCACAGGGAATTGCAATAATGCTAAGTGGGCAAGAACAGCACGTAGTGACTGACAGGTTGGGAATGACATCTAGAGTAACTGTTTGTCACTACAGAGCAGATAGAGCACCATTAAAGTCTGTATTTCAAGAAAGTAGTGCCTTCCTGTCGAGACAAGAACACCTGTAGCCGCAGGGTGCAGCATGAGGTGAATGAAGTATTTCATTAAGGCATTAATTTACATTAATGGTAGATATTTGTGTGCAAGGTATTAAACCACAATTTGTTTTTCATATGGATGCAACATCTAAGGTAAGACCTGATCTGCTGCTGGACAACTAAAGCACAGTTCCCATTAAACTCCATAACAGCCTCACCGTGTCCATTAATTTTTTTTCCCTATGATGAACCTGCAAAAAAAAAAAAAGATGTCCTAGATATGATACCCATCTAGGAGTATTTTATTTTCCCAAACAATGGCTGTGGAAAACAGTTTGCGTTTCCCCAGGGCTGTTTCACAATAAGAGCCAAAATACTAATTTCTATGCCATCCCAAAGTGACTGTTGGCCTTGGTTTGGTGAAACTAGCTCAAAAATCAGGTAAATTAGTTAAATAGGTTCATCATTTGGTTCATCGAGGATGTACTTATTAGAGTTTGGTAGTCAGGGTCACTGTGACCTTCCATCTGCTCTGTCCATTTGTCCCATTCTTGTAAACACGATAAAATTTTACAACAATGCCATAGTGGATTATATTCATATTTGGCACAAGTGTCCACTTGGACTCACGGATAAAATGAACTCAAGTTGTCCATATTTGTGACTGTGATTTCAAAGGAATGCCTAGAAGGAATTTCTTCAAATTTGCTGCAAAAGTCCAGTTGGACTCCTTGTGAAGGTAATATCACAGGAACGCTTTGGGGGGATTTCTTCAAACTTGGCACAGATTAACTCAATATATTTTGTTGGTAAACATCAAGTTCAGTGTGACCCCATATAGTTCTCATCAATACAACATCTCAGAAATATTTGGATGTAATCTGGCACAAACATCCTTTTAGACCCATGCATTAAACTGGAACTTCACAGCTTCAGAGGCATACATCTGCAATGCAGTAATTATACTCCAACGCTGTCTTAAAGCAACAGTTATTTGAACACATCTATAATCACACAGCAAAACTCTTGGAAAGTGTGATAAAACTAAACTGTAAATTAACAGTGAAAACAGTGGAAGCTAGTCATCAGTATTTTCAACCTGAGTGAGTGAGCTCCTCAGCTTCAGAATGATGTTTGACAGATAATGTAGACGGCTGGATCGGCAGGTTAAGAGTTATAACTCACCTGTCCCTCAGTGCCCTTTAGGCTCTGGCAGAGGATCAGACAAAGTAGGAGGTTGCCCTTTGGAGGCTCTGTCTGAGGCAAATTGTTAGAGGGATCGCCCACCTTTGTATCAATTTCCAGACCTTTTGTGTTCAGGCAGTTCTGCTCTCATTACCACAGCCCTGGATTCATACGCAATCTTTTAGATTCAATTAGCTCAGATGCGCAGCAAAGTATCGAAGGGCATTTTGTTCAGGCAAAGCCTGAAGGAAACTAGAAAAGGTCATTCTTCTGACTTCCTATCTGAGTGGAACAGGGAGGTAGATGGAAGAAAAAATGTCACGTTCACTGGGCTAAAATGGCATTTCATTCCCAGCACCACTCCACCACAGTGACCAAACTTCATTTCCCTTCTGAAAATGCTGCCTGGAGCAACCAACGCTTTCAATTTAATACTTAGAACATTGGACTTTTAATATCTGAAGTACATTGTTCAAAGCTTAGCACTTCATTAATATTCAGACTCCAGCTCCTAGCCATCCCTCACTGCAATGAAAAGGGTTATTGTGCTACAGTAAAAACACAAACCAAGAGATGCCGCTCTGTGAACATCTCTTAGCATACTACTACAGTATAGTGAACTGAAACTCAGTTTTTCCTGAATAAAGTGTTCGCTTTTGACAAGGCCTTTAGCATGGAAATGCTGTATTATGCATGCAAATCAGGCAGCCCCCTTGTTCTGTGTGCAAGGCTTTATTGAGTATGACCTTGGTGGACGACAGGTGTTGGAAGGGGATAATATGTCTCCTGTCACCTGCAGGTGACATAAAATTCCCAATTAAACTTTAAGATGTCTGGATTCATGTGAACCAAACGAAACGTGTGTGGCATCGGCGATAAGGTGGACTTTTCTTTTTTTATGTAAATCACTGAGGGTAATCACATTCACTATGTTACAGTAAACATCTGAAGGCCTGAAGGAAAGACTGAGAACACATGTATACTGATGTGTGCCCATGCAAGTTACACTAATGATATGCTTCATGAAACATCACTACAACCCTGTTTTCTAAAAATGACGCTTTCATACAATTAAACTGCAAATGTGTTGGTACAGAGAACATTTCTGCAACTGCTTTATTGCTGTATTTATCTAAAATAATAAGGATATATGATTAATTTATGCAATTGCAGTTAATCTTTCAGTGCAATATCCAGTATGCATTCATTCACCTAAAAACACCACAATTTTTCTCTAACGTTAACAATCACTGTAGTGATTTTAAAGAACATTTATGAGGCTCTGAAAATGTTACTAAATAATGTATCATTGCATTTGCAGCAAGTGACAGTGTCACAAAGCTGACAAGCAAGAGGCTGGTACAGTATGTTAATAAAAAAATAGGGCAAAGATTTTTGGTGCAGATCACCTTTAAAGTGTCCAATATTTACATATGCATTTGCTGTTGCTTAACTGTGTTTAGTCGTATATTAGTAGTAGTACTGATCGTCAGGATAACACAGTGCATCACACATAATTGCACACATACAGTACAGTCCTTTAATTACTGGAACAGCATATTGTGTTTGATGTACTCTGAATACATTTGGGTGTGTTTAAGTGACCAAAGTATTGAAACAGATAAAAGAAAATAAAAAACATTCGGGTGCAATAACTGCATCAAGCCATTAAATGACAGATATGTTCTTTTGATTAGCTTTTTCCTGCAGTTTCCTTCGGTTGTTTTGTTTTGGAGGTTAAATGTTTGTTGAGAGGTGTCCAGAATATTTCTGATTTCTTTTAGCATCATAAATTCTTGTATCAATAAAACAGTGGCTAAACACAATATTTAAATAGTGTTCTAGTGATCATGAAAAAGAAAAGAATCCTCTCTTATCTTGTTCCCTCTTGCCCTTTCTCCATATCTCTGTTTGAACAAAGGATTGTATAATACAGAGGTTTCCTAGCAGCCACTTCACCTAGCTCAGCCCTTCTTCCTGACTAATTACCACAGATTAAAAAGGTTGGGAGGAACATCTGCACGATTCAAGGAGAGTCAGATGAAGCCAGATGAATTGTCAAAGAACAGTGATGATGAGCTGTTTGGAAAACCTTACATCTCCTGTTTAAGTGTTGTAGATTGCACCTGGACCCCACAAATGCTTCTTTGCTTTGAGGAATGTTGCTGCATGAGGGAACATTTTGCATGACAACAGAAAACAAGATATTGATTTCACTTCACTGATTTGTCACGGACTTGCTTGTTGAATCGGTCTCACTTCAAAGTTAAGCTCAATTGAATATTAGTTAAAAAGCATGTTAATATACAGCTTTTCAAGATAAAGTCTATCTGTATTTATGTGGGACTGTAGGTTGGATACAGCATTTTTCCTGAGCAAAATGCTTCATCTGGTAAATCCCTGGACCTCTATTCTAGCACAGAATAGTGGAGATGGAGTCAGGCAGCTCTTGTTCTGCCCAGCTTGGCCTATAGCCCAAAGGCCTAATACGTTACATATTTAAGACATGATTTAGACACAAACACAGTTGTTGTGCATCAAGTACGACATGAGTTCTAAGGAGGCACCATCCAATCCTGGTCCGCGAGGGCCACTGCTTGTTTTTAAATGACCCATGAACTTACATACATTTACTTCTGACTGAACACACCTACACCAGGTAATCAGCAGTGGGTAGGACAGAGGGAAAACAAGAGAGACAGTGGCAAGAACTAGAATTGGACACTGCTGGCTTGAAGGATTATGGTCACAGATTCATGTGTGGATGATGAGAGGAGGAGGAGGGGAAATGGGGACTCTGACCATTACAACTCTGGCGTAGGATAAATTACTAAATAACGTCAGTGCAGTAAGACTGTGGTTTGGTTAAACACAATAACACACCACTGGTTGGGTTAAAACCAACCACCTTCTTCTGCTACCTTCTTGCAACCATTTGCACGATGTCATTCTGCAGCATAGTGTTGTATCTTATCATGTTGCTCAAATTAAACCCAATGTAACTAATCATTAACATACTATTAACATACACAGTGTATGAGAACTCTATTTAGCTTTGAATCATGCTGTTTCTCCTGAAGTGTACATGAGTGAGTCTCCCATGAGAAACCATGGTAAACATCCCCACAATTTCCCACCCTTTACCTCTTACACTCAATGCCACCCGTTTTTTGGTACTACCTCCTTCAGCTCAAAGAAAGGTCCCCTCATGCTGGTTTGGTACTTTTTATATAGGACAGGACAAGTAGGATATTGCCATGGTAAGTGAATGGGTAGTGTAAAAGTGACTTAAGGCAGAAATGGATGGATGGATCAACAAAACATGCTCGCTCAGGCAGCACATATGATAAACTGGAATCAACAGAGTGACTTGGGGAGTTGATTTTGTGTTGTACAGTGATTTTCTTATAAGCTATCAAGGTTCAGTATGTCTGTATACAGTAGATACACAGTGTGTTTTAAAACAGTCAGATTCTCATATGAACACAGTCATATGTTCTGGGCACAAATGTACACAGATGTGTATCTACTGCTAATATGATATGGCAAAATCAATCCTTTGAATCAAGTGTTTTGTAAAGCTAAAATCAACCACACACAATATGACACTGTAAGGCGGCAGTTAACACAGTTAACACAACAGGAAGTGTTTAACAGCTTTTAACACCATCAGAAAGTCAGGCCTCTGTTTCCACTTCATCCATGCAGAGACCTCATCCTGTGACAGAGGTAACAGAAAAGTCCCAATGCCACAGTGTTTGTTCTGTATGGTAGAACTACATTTACCTGGCAAACAAAATATATACAACTCATGTGTCAGGCTTGGGCTGTAACACTCAGAGATTACCTGCTTGACTGCAGTACAAATAAAGTAACAAAACATTTTTTTACAAAAAAAGCCTGCAGCTTTGGCGAACATCCACTTAATGTCACTCCAAAGTAATCCGGTTGCAATTATGTTTCTCATAAAAATGTAATCATGATTACAGTTTACTTGTATAGGAATGTCATTTTTAGGAGACTGGGTTGTTTCTATGTGAGTCCAATCTTTTGACTGAAAGTGTACACAAGACAGGAGTGATTACTGCAAGTCAAACCTGTTTCAGTGTTTTTGAAGGCACCTGACTGTTGTAATTCTATTCTTTGATGAAGCAGGTTTTGAAACCAAATCTAAACAAAACTTGGGTCAGAAAATAGTTAATAATATTGTAATAGCCATTCTCTGTTCCCTTTTCCTCTTCTTCCTAATCTTCTATTGTACCACCTCCTTTGGTCTGATCATCAGTTTACCAGCTGCATTCAGGCGGCTCTCTGTCTTAATCATATCTAAAAATGGATGCTACTTTGAACTCATGTTTACCCCAACCAGTCCTACTGTTCAGTACAACATTAGTATCCAGCACAGCTCTGTCTCTTTCCATCAACAAAATCTATATGAAACCTAGGCATCATGACTGATGATCAACTACATGCTCTCATTTCTCGTTTTTGTCACTGCAGTGATCCTGTGGCAGGGCAGCAAGAAAATACAGCTCGTGTCATTCAACATTACTATGTTAATGTAACTTGTAATGCTCACCTGCAGGGAATACATAATTAACCATGTAGCTCAGTTGGTAGGGGAGTCATCTTTAAAACCCCAATAATGTTGGTCCAGTTTCTGGCTACATGTCAAGACAAGACACAGAACCCCTGATACTTTATTAATTCCCTTGGGGGATTAATAAAGTTATAATAATAATAATAATAATAATCATCATTATTAATATTATTAATATTATTATTATTATTATTAGTAGTAGTATTTATATAATCTACCATTGAGCAACAACTTATTATCACCGTGAGATAGGAAATCACAATACAAACTCATCTATCATGTGCTCAAACAAATTGTTGCTCAAACAAAATCACTTCCAAGAGTACTCACTCATCTGCAGTTATATGCTCTCGCTCCTTCTTTATCTTTTAATTTAAAATTAAAAATTTAAAATTTTATTTGTTATGTATTTGTTTTTTCTGCTTGTTAATGTAACTTCATGCTCACTCTAGTCTTGTGGTAATTAAAGTAGTTGGCATATAGAGACACTTTTACTTTTATCAGATGCTTTTGGGTGTAAAAATGAGATACAGTCCAAGCCTCAAGCTTCTGTATGGCAGTGTATGTGCATTGCAGTAAATGTATTTAAATTACATTACATCACATTCATTTGGCAGACGCTTTTATCCAAGGTGACTTACAGGCAAGGGACAACTATGGAGTTCAGTGTCTTGTCCAAGGACACCTCAGCATGTAGCCTGTAGGAACCGGGAATTGAAGGGAAATTACAAAGGAAATGCTACTTTCCTTAGAATCCGTCAGTGTAGGCATATTGATAGTTTATTTGAGAACTTCCAAAACAGGAACGACTACTTAAAGGCTGCTGAACTTCCAGCATGTGTCACTGTTTATTACCCGAAATCTGCTCTAGAAAGATTATCATTTAATTTCTATAACTCAAATATTTATGGCATATTAACCTCTATTGTATGAATATAGTTCAAATTAGTAGTCGGACTGTGTATAACCTTTGATTCAGCTGCCGATTCTAATAAGAAATTGGGCTAATGAACATCTCTTCTTTGCTCCATTTGCCAGATTTAGAACACACTTAACAGATTTATTATCAAATGGATTTTGTGCCAACTCGATTGTCAGTGGAAGACTGTGTGTCTGCACTTGATTAGCTCCAGAGAAATGAGTTGAAGCAGCACTCTAAGCCACCTATCTGGGATGGCTCCATTTTTGTGTCACTTATGTATATGAATTATTCTTTCCTCGCAGTGTCTTCTTTATCACCTAGAGATTATCAGAGTGACTCATCTAAAATGAATCTTAAACAAAGAAAAAAAAGGTGGCACGTTTTAGAGCTGTAATGGGTTTTCCACAGTGAGATGCAGTGTAATCTTAAATGTGGGTGAACTAATTAAACTAATTGTATTCGTGTGCATTAAATATCTTCCCGATGCTGTAAAGGGCAGAGCAAAATATAGTGCTGTCACATGGCATGAGCAGAAATATAATAACATTATTGTAGAGGCTGCAGCAATGAGCCACTGAGCACTAAGTCTGTGTCCTCACTGCAGCAGAAATGTTGACTCACCATACTGCATTCTTGTTAAACAGCTTAAAATAAGTTCTATTAATCAGAAGAGCAAATTACAGAGATGTGTTTAGAAAATGTGGACAATAAAAGAGTGGCAGTGGTACTATGGTGTGTAGACACATTTGTTATTCTGACATTTTTTTAATTGAAATTTATTGATCCTTATGGAGAAATTGGACAGCTGCACATAAGCTAAGTATGTGATGGCTTGACTAAAGGGTTTTTGATGTCTCTTCCTAACTGAAGTCATGATGAGGAAGAAGCACCACTGACCATGGAATGTAGCTCTACCAAGTGACCAATAGCTGCCCCCCATCAGGCCCTTAATTCAGCTCTTCAGGCCACTTGGCCATGCTACCACATAACAGTTTGTCTCTGAAGAGTTCAACTTTAGAATCTAGATTTCATGTATTTGACAGTCTGGAAGGAGCACACACCTCACAACTCAGTAGGCTGTGGGCATCACACTGTACTGGTCAAAAGTTCAAGTCTACAAATCCACAAAGAATAGCAGTTGTTTTTTTAATTAGTTATTGTTTTATGTAGTAAAAGAAGAGGGTGAAGAAAACATTATTACTTGTGGTACCCCAAATAATCTTTTGTTTTTAAGCCCTTAAAAATCATCCTCCTGCAGTATCATGCATGTACATCACGTCTGAAAGCAGCCAGGAGAAATAATGAGATCTAGATGCAGGAAGCAACTCACCAGGACAGAAACATTTCCCCGTTGGCTATCACAACTCATTTTAAAGTAATGCATTCAAAGAAAGCACAATATGAATTGTGGAGCTGGCGAAAAATTGAAGCCACCAAACTAAAATGAGAAACGTGTTGTGCAGGACGTGCACGTTTGAAACTGCATGTTATTCCTTGAAAATGTCACGGAGTAGTGACGGTATTGGAAACTTGCAGTGAAAGAAAGCTGATGGTGGAATAGCTCTTAAAGGTTAGGTTAAATTCAGCGCAGGGCTTTGCTACCTTTTGTACAAAGGTTAAACACTTGCATTATGAACTAACATGATTCTCACTGCAGCACACTGAAGATACGCAGATCGTAAAACAGCCACAAACACAGTAAACAATGTCTACATTTTGATATTGGTATTTGAGCTGCAGTAAATAATACACTGACCCTTGTGTGTTGTTCTCCTTCGGACCCAGAGGGGATGACAACATAGTAAACTTTAATCATACTCTACAACTCTACAAGTTCCAAACATATATTCATTTCATTTGTTTTGATTAGAATTTTTATTTTTATGATTCCCTCCAAACATTTCAATAAGGAAAAAGCAGCAAAGATGTCACATTCCTACAAGTTTCTGTTCTGCTTATTCAACATATGCTTGATAAACTGCTCAACTCAAGTACAATATGAGCTATTGCTGAGAAAATGTACTGACAAGACAGACAGTGGAAGTCTTATCATGCTAAGGTTCTTGACATGTTGCCTCCTCTCACTGTAAAGTTACCACTAATGAACATAGCAGTAAAATATTCACAATGGCTTTTCACCTGTATATCACATCTAAACACTTTTAAAGGAAAATGACAAACATTTCTTACATAGATCCAGCTGGATGAGTGGTGACTTTCTTATTATTTTCATTTATTTTATATTCTAGGGTAAACTATAGAATATTTAGAAAGTCAAAAAATGCACATCATTTGTTTTATTATCATCATTATTATTATATGATTGAATTTTGAATTCATTCATTTTCTATACCGCTTAGTCCCAGCAGGGGTCACGGGAGTGCTGGAGCCTATCCCAGCCAGCTTACGGGCAAGAGGCGGGGTACACCCTGGACAGGTCGCCAGTCTATAGCAGGGCCACATATAGATGAACAACCATGCACACGCTCACTCACACCTACGGGCAATTTAGAGTCCCCAGTTAACCTGACTGCATGTCTTTGGACTGTGGGAGGAAGCCGGAGTGCCCGAAGAGAACCCACTCAAACACGGGGAGAACATGCAACCTCCACACAGAAAGACCCTGGGCCGACCCCGGGAATCGAACCCTGAATCCTCACTGGTTTTCACCAGGCTTGGGAGCAGCCCCCAGACAACACTGCTTTGTGCAACCTCATTGGGTGGGTCTCTTGTCCAACTCTGCCTATACCCACTGATCCACTGCTGACGGCTATGACTACTACTGCTACTACTAATAATAATTATATTAATATAGATAATCAATACATAAAATCTCAATGCACACAACAGAATGTATTGCTGTTATTAAATTTTTTTATGCATTATATTAAGGTCTTTTAATTTACCTTAAATGAAATGTGATATAAAAATACTGTAGGTTTGTTAAACAATTGATCTGCTAGTTTACCACAAATACTGCTTGCTAACACTAATAAATACAGCACATTTATCTTGTATAATCATACACCTGCCTGATGAAACCTACTGCTGCTTTGTCCAAAGCTTGCTTTTCTGATTCAATCTGAAAGCTGTTTCTTTGTATATCTTGGACTGATCAACATGAATTTTGCTATGTGTATTTAATCTCCCATTAACTTTTAGACTAATTGCGACTACTTTGGATTCTGCTCAAATGAAGATGAAATTGCCCTTAAAAAGTTACACAAATGGACAAACATGTCAAAATCATGATTATCAGCCTTTATGTCAGCACAATTATAAAAATAT
>OMLM01006220.1:50011-63205 GCA_900302695.1 Helostoma temminkii | reverse complement strand
AAAAAAATAATAATAATAATAATAATTTGATTGATCAACCAGACACCATTTGAGTCAGCTCAGAGGTTGTATCAATCATCAGGAAAAAAACAAATTACCAATTTGTAAGGTTTGATCTGTCTGTGTTGGAGAGAAAGGTAGGTTAGGATGGACGTAGCTTTTGTCTCCCCCCTCTGTGATTCACCTTTGATGGCAGTGAGGAAAAAGAGCTGCTTTTAAGCTACCAACAGGGGACCGAGAAAAATCCATGGTGGGTCAGCTTGTCAGAGGCAACCTATTGGGCTTTCAGATACACTGCGATGAGTAAAGCCCCCCAGCAAGAGAAGAAAGACAACCATTGACACACTCCCAAGGCTTTCATGACGATGAACAGCAGTGTCTAGACATGCATTGTCAGAATGAAGATGATTGCTGTTTTTGCACTCCAGGTGGAAGTGCAAACGGAAGGCGTTAAGAGCAAACACGGACTAGCATATTCAAGTCAGAAGGACAGGGAAATAATATATAGTATTTTATTTAACAGGACATGTTTCACCTCATAAATACGATGAAAGGGAACAGCGGTTCCAGGCTGAAATGAGTTTTCAGAGGTCTCTCTAATAAAATTTATATAACGCTGTTATACTCTGTGTGCAGATTTTTATTTCTTCAGGGAGAGGAGGACATGTCTTTTTATTGTTAGTTGCATTGATTCAGGTGTGTCTGCATAGTTTATCAGACTGCTCAGAGCTCTGGCAGCATTTTACTGAAACTTCTGGACCATAATTATCTCATTTGCATTCATTTACAGCCTATAAAAATAGGCAGATTGAATCCATCGCAATCTGCTTCACTTTTGTGTAGGACGGGCAGCAAACCCTCACCCACTTAGAATATAAATTAGCTTCTTCGACTTAATGCTATCTAAAATTTGGAACCACACAAAGGGCATTATTTGCTGGGGGATTATTTCTATATAATAAGATACAATGTATTAGCATTATTTTAATCCACATACAGTAGCAACCATAAACAGACAGCACCAGCATATTTAGTCAATTCTCCAACGTGTCTGTGCTTGTTTTAGTTGAAAAAGCAACTAAAGAATATAACAACTACCCAGCAACAAGTCGTATACTGCAGTGCACTGAAACATATGAGTGTTTAAGACAAAACAAAGAATGGTTGTTGACATCGACGGTAGTCTGTGGGTCTGTAGAATATTAATAGGAGGTTTTATTTATACTTTTTGACAGCGAGTCATTTCTGTGTCCAGTGTAACCTTTTGTTGCTCAGGTTTGGAGTTGCCAAGATACACTGTAAAGACAGAATGACAAGAGATGATGATCGTTTGATATTGTCATATTTAGTCCCTGTAATGGTCCATCACTTCTGCTTTTTATATTTCTGTACGTGTTCGAGTCACTTCGAATCCACCCCAGTCTAGGTCCAGACTGTTAGTGACCAAAGTTAGTGATCTAAACATATTCTCAACAATCCAAAAAGTCTTATTTTTAGTAAAACAGGTATAACTGAGAAGGCATGATGTCATTAAAATTGTTGGGTATTTTTTGTTAAATTTTTGTAATGGACAAATGGTCCACTGTCTAATTAAAGGTGTAATATTTTATTAATTTAATAAATTAACCAAATTATTAAATGACAATTGAACAGGCCAAAACATAAATGAATACATGTTTTTTAGCATCACCCTAATCTTGAGAGCATACAGATATCATTTACATTTTGCAGACAAGCTGTGGTTTAACTTCATGCAGAAACCACAGCAGAACAGTTTTAATGGCCTTCTTGTGTTTCCAGAGAGTCAAGCCACCTCTTTCTTTTACTTGCTGTGTAGCTGTTTGTGTTGTGTCATGTACACTGCCCTACCAACTTATCCACAGTCACCGTAGATCCTGAGGCCCGACACCTGAATCTGGTGTAAGTAAAATCAGATCTTTCATAGATATGCATTTCCATTAATCTCAAGTCAATCAGTGACAACTATCACTGTGGGATATAATGTTTTACCCACCCTTCCTTGTCTGCTTAGCTTTCTCCTGGTGGCTAAGATACAGCAGCTGTAAGTATCTACACAGTCCTCTGATGGCCTATAAAAAAATAAAATACTAAAAATCACTCACCAAAGTAACATTACCAAACTATTTCAACATGCCAATTTACTTTGACGTGCATCTTTGTGGGTCTAATGATTCTCCAAATTCATAATTCGGTATTTTTTTAATTTTTGCTGAAGTGCTTTTAATTTTAATGGAGCAATTCTTTTACATCTAAGTGTATGTTGCAAATACAATAAACTACAAACATTTCATGAAAATTAAGCCGCTTCAACTGCATTCAAGGTGTTTTGGCGTTGTGCATTGTCACGGGAATGGAGGTGTTCAATCTGTAAATGTAAGGTTTGGTAATGAATAATGGACCCAAGGATAGGTTGAGATACCAAAGGGTAAGATTTAATAAGTAGAACTAACTATGGAGATGCGACCTTCCAGGCAGATAGGAGCACTTGACCAGGTAAGTGTTTGTAAGTAGCTCTGGCTTACTTCAATCAGGTACTGGATGAGTTGCATTGGGTAAGTATAAAGGGACAGAGGAACCAGAAGATGGCTGCAGAGAGGAGTATGACTGGGAAGCAGAGCAGACAATCTGGCAAAGGGAGAGTGTCAGTGAAGCCCCTTATATAGTAGTTAGTAATTAGAAGGTGTAAAGCAACCAGGAATGACTATAGGAGCAGACAGTAAGTGGGTACATTTTCAAAATAAAACTGGTTCATCATGATCATGACACTAAATTATGGTATGATGTTCATAGACAGTGCAATGAATGTGTTACTCTGTTAGATGTTTACTGTCTTTAGGCTGATTTAAATAAGTTGACACCAAAATGATGTCATTTGTGACAACAAAGCTGCTAAGTAATCAACTGGTAAAAACTTAAGCGCAATGAGTTTTTTTGCTTTTTACTAAATGACACAGCACATTTTATTTAAACAAAACCATGATAAACCCATAACAAATAAATAAATAATGATGACAAAAAGAATAAGTCATTACAGAAATTATTCATACAGCTTTTTAAAACTTTAGTATGTTCATTTATTTTGATTAGAAAACAAATTGCAATTTGGCCATCAAAATACATAGAATAACCCACAATGACAAAGTGAATATATATTTTAAAAATTAATAAAAAACAAAACAAAAACTAAAAACTAATTGGAATCTCTTAAATGTTTAGATATTTTCCTGTAACACTTCAAATTCTGCTTTCATTTTTTCTTAAGATGAGTTTAGAACCTGATATGCGGACCATACATACAATTAAAATTTCCATGTGGGAACAAAAAACAAACCACAAAATCCAAGGCAAACTCTTTGTTGACATCCGCAATAACATTTTGTTATTGCGGCACAGATCAAGGCAAGAGTATAAAACCGTACCCAAGGCTCTGTTCCCTGAAGCACAGTGGTCTCAGTAACTGTGAAACAACTCCTCCTACAGTTGACTGTCTGACCAAACTGAGTAACTGGACAAAAAGGATATTAGCCCACAAAATCAGGAGTAAAAGTTAATGCTATGGTCTTAAAGTGGTGACCAGAGCCCTGGAGACTCTTGCACACATGCGTTTGTAGCAACCTCAACATGGACAACTTCTTGCCATTACCAACGCACAGATACAAAATATGCAGACAGAAGATATTTTATAATCATTAGCTAAAAGCCACATACAGCACACCTGTACAAGCGCATGCATTAAAAAGGTGTATAACAGCTGTGCAATATGCTCAATAAACTAAAATGGACAAGATAAACTAATATGGACAAGATGATCAGAACAGAGAATGTAAATGACTTATCAATGATGACGGGACGTCTGCTCTGTAATTACTTTAAAGCAGCAGCTGGCAGGTTGATTCGGGGCTCAATTAGCAACTGTCAATTTTCTGTCTGATCAGGAAAGTGGAGAGGTCAAGGTCTTTTAATAAGAAAATTAACCACCAACCTTATCTGGTAAGCTGGCCTCTATGAATCCACAGCTGATTCATTGTGTTACACTGTAAACTGGCACTTTAATGACTATTTATATACATGGCTGCACCCTTTTTCTTTTATTCTGAGCTCTGTTTACTTAGGAACCTGCAGCACATGTGATGCTTCTGTACCAAGCTTAAAATTAAAAAGCAACACACACCAGAGGCATATTACTGGTGTCAAAACATCTACACCCACTGTTTTGTATTTTGGCTACGCTGGTGTCTTATATAATTGCAAGTTGATGCAACCCACCAGCAATTTTATCCCATTCATTCTTTGGCACACTCCAGCTACTGTACAGTGACTACCTCGTCTCTCTGTATGAACGTTATAAGGAATTTCATGCACCACTCTCTCAGAACCAAACAGCAGACACAGTTAGAAACTAGCTGGTGAACATATAGAGGATCATTTAGCAGCTAAAGAGGCAGATTTTTCCGGGAAATTTAAAACAAGGCTTTGCTCTTTGTAAATAACATATTAGGACAATGGAACTGCTAAGGAGAGCTCTCGCAGTGGTTGCTGTATAACACTGATCACACATCTAGCCTGTGGACCATTTCATTATGGCCTGCAAGGCACAGTATGTCGGGACTTGCAGTCATGATGACCTTAAGGAATATTCCCACAGCAATTATTTTGCACATTAGGAAAATAAGCTAGACACACGCCATGGCCCCCACATCCGTCAGTATGGCCCCTGAGCATACCAATGGCACAAAATATTGCCCCCCCAATAAACTGCTGATCCCTGCTGTATAAATATGTTGTTTAGCTTGACACCCGAGTTTCTATTTGTGTCAATGTAATCAAATTTTGGAAGGATGCTTTAGTTGGATAATTGATATTAACTTAGCATGTTGCTATCCTAAGTTGTATTGAAAGACTGTGCAAACTTTGACTGGCAAGCAGAATGAAATTTATGTTAAGACACAAAACTTGTTCTTACAAATCATTTCCCAGTTTAGGCACATTTGTTTATTATTATTGTCCATAAGTGTTTATTATCATTTATCATTTTATGTGCAGGGTATATCTTCAGTGCAGATCCTATATATGTTACTGAAAATGTCTAAAAAAATGGAAAACTTAATAACCAGATATTAAACATTTATTTCTGAAGGTGCTAGAAGTGATGCTGGTCATTCTGCTCAACAGGGTGCCAAATTAAAACTAAAACTATTGCACCTTTGCACTTTGTTTCCTTCATTTTCATAATCAAGTAACATGGACATATATGCACCCTGGATGTATAGTATTGTATGTGCACTGTGGATGTGCACCGCAAACATGGTGGTGGCTGAGAATGTTGCTTACAAATCAGACTGATCCAAAAGGAGTCTGAGATCAACATGTAGACAGGCCCTCAGACAGATAGTTCCGTTATGCAAAACACCCCGAGCTTCGAGGCTTGCATTGAGCAAAAGGGTTTACGGTTCAGTTTACCCTAACACCGGGTTTCTCATTTACATGACAGTTAAGAAATCAGCTTATTCACAAAAGTCGACTGTAACCTGCTTACTTGTGTATGTAAGCGCACTGCATGTTATTGATCACCACCAGTCAACAGTTTGGACAAGCACAGGAATGACCATGTTTCTCACGAAAAGATCCATGACTTCAACTGTGTTACAACCATTGCAAAAGGGTATTCTACTAATAAACTATCCTTTTGAATAGTAAACTTAGAGAGCAAAAGTCAAAGGAGGACCTATGGCACTGTGGCAGCAGTGCCACAAAAAGGGGATACCTTGTTACAGATGTTGACAAAGTCAAAGGTAAGAACAAGCCAATTTCAAGCAAAAATGGGCAGACCTAAGCAAAAATTACAAATTGATGTAGAAACATGCTGGAATACAACATTACATGTTACCGCACCTCACTGGAGAATGCCACGTACCAGACATATTCAAATTTTCCACTATTAATCCTGCACTGAAAAAACTAAGGTGCACAGGACTGAATTATTACAGACCAGTCGCCTTGTACCATCCCACTTCAGAACCATCACAGAACCCTTGCACCAGAACCCCTGCAGTTCGTTCACACAGCAATATCTATAGAGCAGGGGTGTCAAACCCAAGTCCTCGAGGGCCGCAGCCCTGCTTGTTTTGCAACAATCCCTGCACTTACAGCTTCTGATTGGCTGAACACACCTGATCCAGGTAATCAGCAGAGGGTAGGCAGGGATAGTTGGAAAACAAGCAGGGCTGCGGCCCTCGAGGACTGGAGTTTGACACCTGTGCTATAAATAATGATGTTAACCTGGCCCGTCACTATATCCTCCAGCATTTGGACTCTGCAGGATCCTGTGTCAGGGTTCTCTTTGTGGTTTTCAATTTTGTATTTAACATCGTCATCTCTGCCTTGCTACAGGACAAGCTCCTCCAGTTCAGCGTGCCTGACTCCACCTGTGGATCACAGACTTCCTCACCAACAGGAAACAGAATATGAAGGTGGGTAAACATGTCTCTGATCCTCTAACCATCAGCACCAGCTACTGTACCCACAAGGCTGTCTCCTCTGCTCTTCTCCCTGCACACAAGCGGCTGCACCTCAGGCTACCAGGCTGTCAAGCACCTGAAATTTGCAGACGATACCACGCTCGTTGGGCTCATCTCTAACAGTGATGAGTGTAGATATAGGCTAGAGATTTACCATCTGGTTACCTGGCGCGGTTGCAACAACTTGGAGCTCAATGCTCAGAAAACAGTGGAGCTGATTGTAGACTTCAGAAGGAAAACAGCACCACCCGCCCCCATCACTCAGTTCGGCTCCCCGGTGAACACTGTTGAGTTATTCGGGTTTGTTGTTGTTTGTTGATTGTTGGGTACAACAATAACACTGGACCTCCAGTGGGAGCACAACATCATCTCCCTAAAAAAATGTAATAAACTAATAACCTTTATCATTCCGATAAGCAATGTCAGTCAGTGGAGGCAGCCCTGTCATCCCTTGACACAAAGCTTGCTAGACCAAGTTCAGTGGAATATGAAGCCACTGAGGAAGGGATAAAAAAGCTGACCACTTTCCATCTTAACACAGTGCAACTGTCTGAGGAAAACAGGTGTCTGGCTTAAAAGTCATCCCCTCAATGAATATATTACACTACACACTACAGTGAGAGCATGGAGATGTTAAACATGCTAAACAGCATGCAAAAAACTGCCTGTCAGAGAGAATTTGGCTAATCTGGAAACATTGAGTGTGATGACAACACTCACTGGCAGCACTCCTGGATCCCAGATTCAAAACCCTGGGGTTCCTGAGCCGGGGAAGAGCAAACGAGGTAGTGAAGAGACTGAATGTGCAGGTACCCAGCCATCATCAGCTCGAGATATTGCTCAGGACCCTCACCTGAACCAGGATCTGATGCTACCTCGAGTAGGTTTTCCTCTTTAAGCCACTCTTTTTCTAATTGACTAATTTTCAGCACCATTTATATCCTTTTATTTTATTTTAAATAGCTGGCATGCTACTGCATGACAGTAGCATGGAGCAGAGCCAGGGACCAACAAATGCAGCAGCAGATGCCATGGTTGAGATACAGGGATACCTTAGGGAGAAAAACATCCCAAGAATGAAAGGTCCATTAGAGTGCTGGTGACAAAAGAAACATCTGTACCCTCACCTATACCAGCTGGTACCACCATTTTTTGTGCACTCTACTCGTCTTCAGTTCCATGTGGAACTCCTCCCCTCCCCTCCCCTGTTACACAAGCACTGTCACATGTCACAAACACTTCCTCACTCCTGCAACATTACTGGCCTCTATCCCTCCAAAATGCTGTGGAACATAGAACTTGTTCTGTTAGGGTCTCTTTTCTACACAAAGTCAGAATGTGCTCTTAAAATGATTCAGAAGTTGAACCTTTTGGTGATACTATTGGCTAGCAAGATTCAACTTCCTGAATAACACTAAACAGAAAACAAGCTGGATGCTTACTACTAAAGCACACAAATGATGTGGCAAGAGCAGAGCAAGCAGAGGTTATAGAAGAAACAGGTGGGATACTGGGAGCTGATTGGTGGGACAATCAGCACAGAAGGAAGGAGCCACAGATGGTGGAGACACCAAGCAGGACAGGAGAGATAGTGCTAGACAGCCAGAAACATGAGGCAGCACTGGACAGAGCAGATTTAAGTTTTACTTTACTAAATAATATTTAGTTTACTCAAAGATGTGTTGTACTGTGGTTTAATGATGCCTATTCTAGACACGTTCAGGTCATCTTTTTTCTCTTGGGCATATAAATATGGTTGTGAGATTTTCATATGTAAAGTAAAGCATTTTGCATATAAGGAAAGGTCATTACAAATAATGATATGGTGACTTTAATGTCCACAGTAAGTTTCTTGGCTGGTTTAGATCGGTACATAAATAAAGTGTTGAGCTGACTAATAAACCCACAGAACCTCAGCCTCACTGTCATCTCTGTCCTAATTCCAGTTGCTTTTTGTGTGTCTTAATAGATTTAGAATTATCCATGGTCATACTTTGTTCCTACACATCTACCCTTCCACCTCTTCTTTCACCGTCACCTGGTCAACAATCTGTTCTCTAATTGCATTTTTGCATATTTTCAATTCCCTTCACTGGGAAGAAATTATTTCTGAGCAATGGATGAGTGGCGCTTTAGTACCCCACCCACACTGTCCCATCACTGCACAACATCCACAAAGGCTCTAATGGAACATAGATAGATTTTGTTGCTGTGTCAATTTTCCTAACTAAACAACACAATGTTTAATTTAAGAGCCAGTAGAGTTAGAGATTCTTCTGTTCCTCCCTCTCTCTCTCCTCTTTCTCAATCTTGATAAGGAGTCGTAGCAGCCCAGGATAAACCTGTATGTTAAAATGAGAAAATATCTTGAATGAATGTCGATGTTCACAGCCCGGACCTGGTACCGAGAACTGAGTTTTCTTCTTTCCTTCTCTGATCCTAACAAAACTGACCGGTGCTCTACCAACTGAACCACATCTCCCTAACCTAATTAATGATAGTTATTTTCAATAAAAAACATAATCTAAATATATAAGAATACTTACTAAACAGTGATAATGGTTTTGAGCAAACTTTGATGAATTCCAAATGTTTAGATATCAAGAAATTTAAGGAATCACCAGTAGGAATAATGGCAATTTTTAGACACAGTGTTTAAGATCTACCCATCTTTTCTTCTGAGAGGTTCTGACTCTCCAAGATACACCTTTTATATGCAGTCATGTTACTGACCTGTTGCAAATTAATCTAATTAGTTGCAAAATGTTCTTCCAGTTCTTCCTTGGTTGTACCACTTTTCAGCCTTTTGTTGCCACTTAAGTTGCTGCCATCAATTTCAAAATTATCTTATTTTTGTCTTAAAATTGTATATTTTCTCAGTTTAAGCATTCAATATGTTTTCTATGTTCTTTTGTGAATAAATTTGGGTTTATGAAATCTCAAAATCTTTGCATTCTGTTTCATGAAGATTCGACACAGTGTCCTAACTTTCTGGTCTTGGCGTTGTATAATGAATGACCAAGGAAACCAAGAACGCATCGCTTCTCTTTATCAGATTATATCCTATGATCATGGGAGATACAAATGGTGAAATCCAAAATATATACAGTATAATATCTCGGTACAAACCACTGGTAACATTAAAGAACAGGAAAGCAAGATCCGACTTTATTAAAAAACATCTAAAAAGGCCTCTTTGTTCTGGAATCGGATTCTTTAACCAGATGAAACCAAGATTAACTTGTACCGCAATGATAGGAAGAGAAACGTATGGTGAAGGAAGGGAACAGCTCAGGATTCAAAGCATACCACACTATGTGTCAGACATGATGGAGGCAGTGTTATGGCATGAGCATGTATGACTGCCAAAGGAACAGGCTCATTGGTGTTTATTGATGATGTGACTGCTGACAGAAGTTGCATGATGAATTCTGAGGTGTACAGGACTATACTCTCTGCACACATTCAGCCAAATGCTACAAAACTAATAGGAGAGCACTTCATAGTACAGGCTGATGACCCTAAATGTACAGTGAAAGCAAAGACATGTAATATTCTTCAATGGCCAAGCCAGTCACCAAAGACTGAGGGCAGAAAGACCCAAAACAAGCAGCACTTGAACTAAAACATATCCAGGTGTGAAACCTTGGTTTGGTTAAATTGGTGATGTCCATGGGCTTCAGACTTCACGCAATCACTGACTGCTATGTTTATATTTACCTGTACACTTATGCCACTTTGTCCAAATATTTTCAGGCTCCTAAAAATTGAGGAACTCTGCTTATAAATGGATGTAAGTCATATTTTAGTAATATTTTACTAGTAATTTGCATTTTATTTTTGATCCTATCTTAATTGATGCCAAAGGTCATTCCAGATTGGACTGCTGATGGTAACTGTAGAAAATTGCACAGAATTGTATTTTTTTAAAGCCAGCACTAAATTTATTTTATGCCATATTGACTTAATTGCTTTGTAATCAACTGCAATTGATCATGTCCTTAACACTAAAGCTGCAGTTCTCCATCTTCTTGGCTTAAAATCGCCTCTTAGAGAGAGAGAAAAAAAACAGCTCCAGGAAGTCTCCATGTAACAGATGTGGCAATAACAGCTCCCACAGATACATCCTTTTGTGCAGAGAGAAGTAGCTGCTCCAGGAGCACACTGAGATATGAAGTTAATTAAACTGCCAATCCCAGAGAGGTGCATGACAGCCATCGAAGACCTGTGCCTGGATTAGATCAGAAGAGCCATGTGGTGGGGTGAAGTCATCTATATGCACTGTATATATATATGTAGACATATATTTGTGTGCATGATAATATGAATCAGCATCAGTTTCCCAAGGGGATCAATAAAGTATTTGTTTTTTTTCAGAGATGGCAAAAAAGCTGTGGTTAGAACATCCTGACTGAAGCCAGTTAAACATGCACTTTGCTTTCATTACCCCTTTTCATTTGCTCCTAATAGCCCTTGCTTTTATCAGCAGGGAACAACTGCATCATTCAGACCGATAAGAAATAATGCTCTCCTCTGTGACCCTTGACCCCATGGGAGTGATGGGTGTCATCCGGTGGAGGAGGGGATTCAGTGCTGATTAAAAGGACCTGGCGAGCAAATAACATCAGTCTATCAACATGTCATTCTAAAAACACTGCACCGTCTTTCACTAAATATACTGACAAATGCACTCAGTCAGCTGTGGACAAAAAAGTGATAGAGCAACACTGGCATTAGCTGGGGAAATGCTCCCTGGTGGCTTGTTGAGTAACAATGTTTTTCTAAAGGCTTCCTCTCTGCAGAGCGCACCAGAACAAGATGAGGAGGAAAATATGCAAGAGCACCAAGCAACAGGGAATATCCATTTTCACACCAAAATGTGATCTGCTTTTGTTGAAATGAAATCAGTGTGATCGCTCTATTTCTCAACATGAATGAACGACTTCTTGCTGTGTTGAAAGCTCATAAAATTCTGCAGCTACAGGCTGTCACTGCTCTGTTTTCTATCATCAGCATGATAAAGGAAAAAAAAACATGACTGCTGAGTTTCTTTATCAAGAAAAGAGATGTGGACAAAGTTCCCCCAAGTGCCATGAACACAGTGTCTGAAGACAGGAAATTTCTTGCCATAGCTCCGTCTCTGGATAGTTCATTCCTTCTCATTCAGGACTAAGTTTAATGTGGACCTGTAAGGTGTTAAAATGGTAGAGGTCATCTAATTATTAATCCTACCAAAGACCTACAGGACAGTGACAAGGTACTTGCTCCCTTCCTGTTTATTAATGTTATTTCTTTGCCTATTTGTCACACTTAAATGATTCAGATCATCAAACAATTGTAATATTACATAAAGATAACCCAAGTACATACAAAATGCAGTTTTTAAATGATGATTTCACTTATTAAGGGAAAAAACCTGCCTGACCCTATGTAAAAAGTAATGAACTGTGGTTAACCACATTTTTGGGAAGCTGGGTTCAGTTTCACTTGCCAGGACAAGGCCTGATTGCTGACAGATCCGTTGAATCAAGAAATCACTTAAATGACAAAGTAAAGCATGCTAGATCTCTAAATGCAATCTAAAAAAATTAAAGAACAGATGAGAAACAAATTATGTATGTAAGAGTCTGGAAAGGGTTCCAAAGTCCAAGGCTTTGGGACTTGAGTGAACCACAGTAAACATACCAGAATTACTCCAGCAGTACTATGATGACTCATCCAGGTCATAAAAGAACCCAGAACAACTGCAGGCCTCACTTGTTTCAGTTAAAGTCAGTGTTCATGGAAATAAAAAAGAGACTGAGCAAAAATGGGAACCAAAATGAAAGCCACTGCTGACCAAAAAGAACACAAAGGCACACCAGTACACTTGCATGTTCAGATATGTTAGCGGAAAAGACAAAGCGATGTTGCAGATCAGACATTGGCAGACAAATGGATGTTCACTTGAAATGTTAAGAATCAACGTATTTGCGATTTGTCATTTAAAAAAAATTAGGAGACAGGTTTGCTTTGTGTAATATAAAACATTGTTTGATGATCTGAATCATTTAAGTGTGGCAAATATGTGACACAGTAATGTACATATCTCAACAGCTATTTATTGAAACATATGGACCATGGCTAATTCTTCTAAGGTCTCCAGTTCATATAATGCCATACAGATGGAGCTTATATCAATATTTTGAAGCTAGAAAATATTTCCAACGCAGCCAGGCTTTCCTTATGTAAATACTAATAATAAATAGAGCTACACTCTAACCCCTACTGGGTATAATTCCCACTGCTATAAAAAAAATGGCAAGAAATGCAGTATAATATTGATTTTTATCAGTTACAGCCTGTACTGGAGTTGAGTGTGTTTAACTGTTTTAAAATGTGAGTCCTGGCCTGGTTGGTTTCTAAAGGCTTTTTTTTGACACAGACCATAACCTGGAGCTTATTACCATGACCAAAGCCTGTCACTGCTCATGTACTGTATTTTTCTTAAACTCTACATTAAAGTGTTTCCCTGAACCAAGCTTATGAATAACAAAGCATAAGTGTGATCTTTGTCAAGTATAACCACAACATGAGGCAAGAAAAGAGCTCAGTCCCTGTAGCAATATGATAATCATCTCCCACTGCTGTAACCTTCTTCCCTTCATCCCCCATC
>OMLM01006220.1:35916-49968 GCA_900302695.1 Helostoma temminkii | reverse complement strand
ACACACACACACACCTTTTGTAAAACAATAGAACTTAAAGCCAGGGGAGTGACTGGCTATTTGCACAAGGGTAAACAGTTTGTTTGAAGCTGATGTACATACAGCTTCTGTGGTTTAATAGGGACTGTATAGCATACCACTCCCTGTGGCAGCAAACCTAGCTCAGCAGCATGCTAACATTACTCAACACATCAAATAATTATTATAAATAGTGGAAAATTCACAGGATTACATAACATATATTGTTGCATCTATATTATACTAGGATGTAAAAGGGCAGAAAACAAACCAAACAGAACCAGAATGTTTGTCTGAGAAAGTATGTAGGTCTGTACATCTGATTCAGCTGCACTACAGTAACAAATATATTGCCACAAATACTCACTACAGCAGTTGTTCTCAACCCTGGTCCTCAAGGCACATTGTCCTAAGGCAGGCTGCGTGAGGTGAGTTTGGCGAGGCAGGAGCAGAAAATGGTAGTTGGTAATCGGGTAAATGTAGCAGGAGAGACAGACAGGAAGGCGGGTCAAGGTAGAAGGGGACAAGATGGCCGCTTCCAGGTTAATGGCATCCCACCACATGGTGTGTACAAAGAGAGTTGAATAACTAATAATAATCTGCCTAGAACGGGCCGTCCACACAAACTGAGTGACCAAGCAAGAATGAGACTAGTGAGAGAGGCCACTAACACACAGATGACTCTGAGGGAGTTACAAGGTTCAGCAACTGAGATGGGAGAAACTGTACATACAATAACTGTTGCCCAGGTTCTTCACCAGTTAAAGCTTTATGGGCAAGGAGAAAGCCACTGTTAAAAAAAAACTAATGTTAAATCATGACTTGAGTTCACCAAAAGGCATGTGAAAGACTCCATGGTCAAGTGGAAAAAGGTTCTTTGGTCTGATGAGACTATAATGTTGCTTTCTGGCCACCAGACAAGACATGTTTGTAGTGTTTGTCGGACACCTTTGGCTGTGATTGCAGCCAAGAGTGTCCGAGAAACACTACATACTAAATACTGACCTGAAGAGGGTGCATTGACACACTAGCTTTTTTGATGGCAACTCTGTCATCTAGTTGCTTAGTAATGAAATATGTAATTTGTTTAAAATGGAGTTTAACACCTAAAACTTTAAAGGCAAAAGCTAATATGCAAAAATGGATATGCATATATGTTTCTTTTTTATTACAGATAACACCCAGGAAAAGGCTAATTTACATCTTTTTAGCTTTGGTTTTTATCATCTGGTTAGATGGTAGCACTCTTGTTTTAGTTTCCCAGTTTCTAAATTAATGTCTCCCAATAATGATTTAACTATATGCAGTATGCCAGGAAGCTGTGACTCAGTTTGTTGTTAGCCATCTAATATGAATAGATAAACGCTCAGTGGTGCCAGATTTGCAGATTGCAGCTCTTCACAGATGACATGACTAACTTTGCTTAAGAAGCAATACATTTGTACCTTGTGCAGCTGTAAATTGCATGTGCGTGTGTGTGTCTGTGTGCAGTATGTGTGTGCATGTGAGGTGTGCTTTAACTCTTGCTTTGTGCACCTCACTTTATCGTCATTATCAAACCGTGTTTGTCCATGTTTGTCCAAAGGCTGTATTAGCCCAAGGTAAAGCAGCACAGTCTTATCAACAATGTAGGAGCGTTTTAGGAACAAATCAAAATAAACACAAACTTGCTGAAACCAGATATGAACGTATTTAGCTTGAGGGCAATACTTTTAATGTAAAGCTGATGTAAGAATAAATAGAAAAATGTCACAGTTGGGAGCACTGGAAAACGCCAGTATGTACACCTTGAGTTCAGATTTATTTTTGTCAGACTGCATATTTATTGCTGAACACTCAGGCACTGTGGCAGCTGGGGGGTTTAAGGCGCCAAACATTCCCTCATATCCTCGCTCACATGAAAGAAAGTTACTACTTTCATCCCATAAAATGTTCACATCTTACTAAGGAGTTATAAATATTATAAATGACTTCAGTTTGTGAGCACTGTGTTCGTATGATGTGTCCATACCCATGGACTGTAATTGCTAATACTGAAGGATAAAAAGCCTTGTCCAGCATTAGCCTAGTGAGTGACGATGAGCACACCAAACATGTGAGAAATGAAATGTCTGCTGCCTAATACTGGACAATAATGTACTTTATAGCCTGGAAGTAATCTAACTTTGTAATATGTAGCTAGCTTCAGTTGAAGCTCTAGTTACTGTAGGTCTCTACAGGATGTGACATCATCAGGTTGTAAATATGCAACATTTAAAAAAATCTTCCTGCTTCGGAACAGCACCCACAGTGTACAACCTCTGTGGAGGGGTTTTATGGACATTTTGATTCATTGTCTTGTCCAGGAACACTTCGACATATGACCAGAGGATTGCGAAACACCGGTCCTTGATGGAGGGGCGACCACTCTATTAATTTCACCACTGCACATCCCAAGTGTGTGCAGGCCTTCCTCAACATCCATAGCATGTTCACATCGGTAACTACAACCATAACCCAACCACTAAGTAACTGAATGTTGAGTGGAGAAGCTGCTCTAGAAGCTTTTATGGCGATATCATGCTGGAACATGGTTTAAGTGACTTGACGGTCACACTGACATTCACAGATAATAAAGAGACGACAGTACATGAAAACAATACAGTAAAATGGTTTGGTTTTCTTGTAACGAACATATTCCTACCTTGTGTTATAAACTTTATATCAAGGCCAAAATGCTGTTTTCATTCTTACTGATTCTGATTCAGATATGAACTTAGGGCATCACAGTCAGCGCCGCTCCATTTTTAAATTCAGCCTTGTAACTTTGGAGAGAAAATCATGTCATTTCTAACACTGTTGCACTGATGATTCAGCTGGGAGACGTCTATCCAAGTGTTGACAAGCTCCATCTGCCATCTAACAATCTCTTTGCAGAAAATGGATGTTACCCTTGATGCTGAAATAACCACCCTCTTACTCTAGCTACTCTATGTCCTGCAGGCAGAAATCTTCTGCTAACAATCCTGTTCAACCTTTCAATAACCAATTACTCTGACTAATGCATGAGTTGAAGAAGTAGATATAGTTCAGGACCCTTACTGTATAATTGGTGAACCTGTACACGAGAATGAGGCAAAGTCATGGTCCAAACCAGACAGTAACTAATAAAAAATGTGTGTTATGCAAGGAAGGAAGGGCAGAATCTGAAAACAAGAGGATAGAAATTGTGTGGAACCCTGTTCCCTTAATTGGTTTTTCCAGATCCTTGATTGCCCTCGTTTCACTCCTGCATCTTGAAGAACGTCTCAAAGCCTCTTATTTTACACTGAGGAGCGTGGATTTTACTTTTACCCAATCAACACACTCCTTTAGGGGAAACCTGTTGGTGATTGGCTGCATCTGATCACACTGAAGTACACTGATGGCTTAAAACTGAACCAGAATAAGACACCTACATTTTTATTTTATTTAGATCCATCATCTGGATCATGAATTTGTATATTTAAGTGACAAAGAGCTGTGAACATCTTTGTTTATAACTGTCTATATAAACAACCTTTGTTTATACCTTTATCTGTAATTTCCTACTAAGAATGACATCGTCATTAAGGCAGGAGAATCTGAACATGGGTGAATAATTATATCATTTAGATTCTTTTAAATTATTTGCGCTTATATTATATAATATTATATTACATTTCTTAAAGTCACCTTCATGATCTGAATTAATGACTAATGGAGTTTAAAACATTAATAAATGTATCAATACTTGTTCATCATTTAAAGTCATAAAAAGTCATAAAATGTCATATATTCTGTATTAGAAATACAGAATGTAGGTGGTTTTCCTTGGTTAAAAATGAGCTGATGTATATATTCTAACGTGCAGACTGAGAAGAAAAAACACATTTTCCAGATGGTGGTAAGTGTGAGTCCTTATTGTATTTGTCCAAAAACACACTGTCCAAATAATAAACTCCAGTCCAACAAAAGTGACCACAGTAACTCTGAAGTCTGACTAACAGCTGAGCCGCGTCACCAGAAACAGACGAGGAAAGGACGTGTCACGCCTACAAAAACCCTGTTTCCTTGGTTCCTCTCTCCTTGTATCTGTACCTTGCATCTCTCCACACAATGAACAGGCGCAAGTAGGAGAAACATGGATGTAATTAAAACTGAGAGTCAACCTAAGACACACGGAAAATACTCAAGTGAGGGAAAGGTGGATGTAATTAAGGGAATCAGTGTCCACCCATGGACAGGTCAAGAGGAACAGAAATCTAAATGAATACTGCGAAGGTGAGACCGGCACAATGAATCATGACAAGTCATGGTTCCCAATCCTGTCCCTTAAGGACCGCTGCCATGCCCACTGCTTGTTCAGATACTTACCTACTTACTTACCCTCATCTGAGATGGTCACTTCCAGCTTCTAATTGTCATTGTCAGAAAGAATGCCCCAAGGATCAGCAGCTCTGCCCACTCTATGACCATTTTCGAGAGACATAAGATTTGAAAGTGATCACACACATTCCTTAGTATCCTTAGTCCTAAAAAAGATGCATCTGTCCTTCAGAGTTTCATTTTTCTGCACATTGACATTTCAGTTATGGAAATTAACATGTAGGAGCAGAGAATATAAAAACACATTGTTAGCAGCCATTTTAATATTCCCTGGGAGATTTTTTTGTGGGGAGGGTAGATAGTCATTATAAATGTTTGCAGGAAGAAATTGGAACACACAGGAGAGGAAAACCTCTGACCTCCTCCACCCAGTTGGAATCAGTCTTCCACACTCAATGAGCCTTGTGTCCATCTCTTTGCCCACAGCCTGCTAAATCTCCAGCTGGAGCCAGCTAGAGAGGATGAGGCTTGGCTAAAGACTCTGACCAGGGAAGGGTTAAAAAGAAAGTCTTTACCACTACACGTGATGATCTGCATGAGAGTCACAATCCCACTTGCTGTGTTGCTGTGTGTATATGCATGTACTGTATGTGTACTGTATTTATGCATGTTTTTGTGTGTTTAAGTGTATATGTGGGTGCGTGGGATCCTCTGTATGCACAGTACTGTGCCTATATCCATGTGGGGCTGCAGGAGGCTTTGCTGTTGTATATCCTGACGATAGCCTGCCCTGCTCCAGAAGCACATGACTGACACCAGTTGTCAGTGAGCTGCTACTACATAGAGAGAACTCTGTTCATGCTGCACACATGCACTGCTTTTTCTAGAAAAATAATTGACTGTAGACTACATGTGATCTGACTGACAACGCGAAGAGCCTGGCTCAGACCAGAATGGACCAAAGTAGCACACAATTAAGCAACTTCGAATCTAATTCACAACAGAACCTTTTATATATTATATCCCACCATTCTGCAATTGAGCGAGTCTAAATTCTGTACAAGTTGTATTATACGGTTCCATTGTATATTGCTTAACCTCTACACTGCACCCTATTATGTTCAATAAATGGATTGTTGCTTTGGTTTTCTTTGGCACATTTCATTTCTTTAATTATTATTGCGTGACATTTCAAGTCGGATCACATTTTAACAGTGCAACTTTTACTATTAAGCTACAGCCACGAGTGGAAATTATATTATAAAGCAAGACGAAGTACTCTGAAGCACTGCAGTTACTTTATGTTGATAAATGCCTGAGCTCTATATTTTAAGTAGGCAATAACTGCAGCCTGTGTCATATTGTGATAAATATGACGTGCTGCAGTTTGACTTATGTTCACAGTGCAGCAGTACTGAGAAACTACTGGGAGGTTGAAACAATTCTGTCTCCTAGATATGGCATTTTTGTAAACTAACAAATATATGTAGAGAACACAAAGAAACTGGAGCAAGACAACGTTACTACTAAATGTGCCTTGTTTTTAAATAAATTTGAGGCTTATGTTTAGGAGCTCACAGCACACATTGGCCTGGGATCAAAGTGTTTTTTGGCCTAACTGTAACCACATACAGAACACAGAAACAAAACAACATAAACATGGGTCACTGGAAAATATGTAATAAATAAAAAAAATCCTAAATTAGTTGTTTATTTTCTATCAATAGCACTGGCAGTCATCAGTAATTTTCCATTACCCAAGCACATTGTCTGAAACAGTGATATTATACCCTTTCATATTTTTAGATGTACCTTCACTGTTATGACTGAAGAGACTTTATTGGCATTTCACAATATGCACAGAAATACATTCCAATAAAATGTTCCTCTTGGCACACAGTGTAACATAATGCACAAAAAATCTGTGACATGAAATATGTAATGTTTATTGTCAAGCAAATTAACCTGCCACCAATTCATCATTTCCATATCCAAACTGTATGTTATTCAAAACTAAAATCTGCTAAAAGACTTTCTCAAAGCTCCCCAAGACTTTTTCTGGACCCTCCCAAAAGGTTCTGGACATTCCTACAAAAGTCATCAATCCTTAATCAGATCTCCAGTTTGGGTCCACATACTCACCAGTAGAAGCAGGAGGGCCTTAAAGACCTTGGCTAACACAAACCTTTTTAGACAGAGGGTCAAAAAAGATGCTGCATAGTAGCCATTTCACATAGAAAGCATTTTTACATCCACCTCTCTTGTGGCTCACAGAATTTTATTTTTTATAATTTATTAACTGCGTTATGCATTTCGCCCCTGAAAGCTCTGTTTTTGCTTTTTGTTTTATTTTTGTTTTAATTCCTCAAGCATATGTTTACTTTAATGGCACATTTTGTGAAGCATAATCTTCACAGAGAGAGTTGCAAACGTTTTACTGGTATCTGTACTGATTGATCAGAGTCCCTGTGTCACCTACCATAAGAAAAGTAAGCAAGTTTTTGCAATTGCACATAGTCCAAAACTATTTCAGTTGAATTCCAAACTTGATATAAATTTGCAAGTAGGCATAATGGCTTCTTTTGGCATTTTCTACCTTTTGTACAAGTAATTATGGTATAAGCAGATTTAAATTCCATGAAATCCCTCCTCATTATAATCTGTGGGCAGCACAAATAATGGTTATCACACACCTAAATATAGTTTACACTGAACAGTACCTGGATTTACCCAGATGCTACCCACTTGATGTAGAAATGAAAAGTGTATTAGGGGTACCTCTGCACCTCTACTTCTTTGCATGCACCTGACACTGTCAGCATAATCTGTTCTCTGCTCTCCTTCATGGTGACACTGCTCAGCTGTCTCTATGTGTGACGTACCTGTCTGTCTGCTTAAACCTCTGGCTGACCGCTGAAGTACACACTGCTTTGATCACATGTATTAGAGCTGAAGATTCAACCCTCAACAGCCTATTTGTTTCTCTAAGCTGTGGATGAAACCCAAAGGAAAAGAACTGAATTTACATATGGAGGTGTGTATGTGTAAAGAAGACAAGGTAGTTAAGAAGATGATAGTTAAAGTTTTACACACCTACAGTGAAGGGGAGTGGCTGGATTTTTCTATAGTAAGGTGGATGTATGTGATCTTCTAAAATACATAAGCACATAAATTATGTAATTAAAATTTGCTTTTATCCTTAGAAGGATGAGTTGGGTTTACAATAGCACATGATTTAATAGCTGTTACAACATGCCAGCTTTTACTGCAGTATGTCAAAACAAGGTCATATGAAAGCTTGCAAACTTGATGAGACTATACATGTCTATAAAACAATAAAGGTAGTTTGCACTTACACCCAAAGCATATAATGCGTTTAGGTAAAGGATGCATCTGGTAAAAACCTTTGGCATTTAAACATAATCTCTGTGGGGGTTCCAGAGAGAACCAGGTCCAAAACATACTGAGTGTTCACTGAATTTGTTCTTCATGTGATTACATGTCAACCAGCAACACTGAACACAACAGCTGTGTGTGTTGCTCACATGCTTGTGCCGAAGTTTTTAACTATATCAAGCATCAATTTCACCACTTAAAGTCTGTTGTAAAAAGTATTTGCCCCCATCCTGATTTTTTATGTTTTTGCATATTTCTCTCACTTAAATGATGCAGATCATTAAAAAAACTGAACCCTTGTGTTATGTTAGACAAAGATAACCTGAGTAAATACAAAATAAGAGTTTTTAAATGTTGATTGCATTTATTAAGGGAAAAAAGCAGTCCAAACCTTCCTGGCCCTAACCTTTGGGCTATTTGCTGTCCTCTGTGGCCTGCCCTGCTAGCTTAATCTGCGGCACTTCTTTATCCTTTTCTTACTGGAATCTAATTATTGGTAAAATCCATGGCACCACCCATGGTTCTGAAATAATGTATCAGTAGATGCGTTGCTTAAATATATGCAGCAGCAGTTTCCTGTCCTGCATCTCCATAAAACCTATAAAGACCCATTATAGATCCTCGCCCCCTCCGCAATGAGCCATCATTTCCTTGTCTGCTGCTCTAGTACCATTATGAGCCATGGATTCATGGTCAAGTCAGTCTTGCAAAATGAACAAATATGCAAGCCATTAAGGCTTAATTTTCACAATGGTCATTAGTTAATTAGACATATAGTTTTTATTACAGATTATTAGTCAAAATATTGAGTTTATACCATGCTCATTTGAATTGTAAAAACACTGTATCAGAGGTTTCTCTTTTACAGCATGTTAACGCTGTGAATCATATTCCAATTTAAATCCAGAACTCTGGGCAAACACTCACTGTTTTTACCAGGTAATGATGATATAAAAATAGAAAAACAATACCTTTGTGCCTCAGTGAATTCATGACTTTAGTCCACCACCAAATGACTAAGCATCCAAATCAGCATTCATTTAGACTCAGAAGTTTGTTAATAGCAAAAATAAGTTAAGACACTTAGATAAGATGAGATAGATAAGATACGATAGATAAGATAAGATAAGAAAGGATAAGATACGATAAGATAATACTTTAATGATCCACAGTGGGAAATTAATTTGTTACAGCAACATGGAGAGAAGTGAAATGAAAAGCAATTAAAATGTAATTGTTTAAATTATTACTGAAATAGTGCACACATTTTGTTGTCTTAAAAGACCGTCTGAAACGTTCTGTTTTGTTTTCTGGTGGAATCAATCTGTGGCTGAATGAGCGTCATAAAGTGGGAGAGATGGATTGTTCAGGATAGCACTGATCTTATCCACCACCCTTCTCTCTGTCACAGCCTACACTCTGTACAGTTCCAGTCCTAGTTTAGATTCTACCTTGTTGATCTACTTGTACAGTCTGCTGCCCTCCCCATTCTTAATGCCACCTCCCCACAATATAAGAGCAAAGAACAGAGCACTAGCTCGTATTGATTGATCAACATTTTCAGTAGCTTGTTGCACAAGTCAAAGGAACAAAGCCTCCTGAGGAAAAACACTCTGCTCTGTTCTGTCGTGTAGGGGGCATCTGTGTTATTTGACCAGTCCAGTTTGTTGTTGATGTGGACTCCAAGATATTTGTATGACTCCACTATTTGTACATGTACTGTATCAGGTGTCTGTACTCCTTATTATTTTTGTGGGTGGCAAGAATTCTGTGAGTTTTTGAAATAAGTCAGAGTAGAGTGTAAACATAAATGGTGCCATTACAGTTCCTTAAGGTGCACGTGCTGCTCATCATCATCTCAGATACACAGCCATCTAAGAAAATAAACTGTGTCTGCCCAGTAAGGTAGTGTGTGATCTACTCCACAGTGTCAGTGTGAACCTGCCTTTTCTACAGCTTTGCAGCAAGAAGATGAGGCTGAATGATGTTAAAGACACTTATGAAGTCAAAGAAGATGACTCTCACAGTGCTGCTCTGCCTCTCCAGGTGGGAGTATGCTCTCTGCAATAGGTAAATGATGGCGTCCTCCACTCCAGTGCCCGATATGCAAACTGAAGAGGATCTACGTCAGGGGTAGGTAACCCTGGTCCTAGAGAGCCACAGCCCTGCTTGTTTTTTCTACTATCCCTGCACTTACAGCTCCTGATTGGCTGAACACACCTGATCCAGGTAATCAACTGTGGGAAGGGGACAGATAGCTGGAAAACATCAGGGCTGCAGGTCTCTAGGACCAGGATTGCATACCCCTGATCTAGGTAGTTAGACACGTGTGAGCTCAGGCGCTGCAGAACCAGTCTTTCAAATGTCTTTATGATGTAATGTTAGCGCCACAGGGCTGAAATCATTCAGAGTACTGGGATGCCATCAACTCTGGGGTTAATGTTATTAGGTCCACTTGTTAATCTTGAATGTGGTTCTGTGGTGATGATGCATGTCTGTTGTATTGGGGATGCTGGATCAGGTGCTGGAGGTGGTGGTAGAGATGACATCTGTGGGTGGGCATCATTGTGTTTGCCTGATGATGGAGGGGTGATCATTGTGTCATTGGTATGGTTGGACAAAGAAGAGCTATCATAGATGAACTCTGTAGTAGCAGCAGTGGAAAGGGCAGAGGGGTTACTGATGTTACTGAGAGAAGGGACGAACATAGACAGCAAGACCACCTCCTCTTTTCTTACCACTCTCTCTCCGCCTTTCGGCCCATACTGGAGAGAAGGTCGAACAAGTCATGTATGTTCCCACTGAGCCAGGTCTCAGTGAAGCAAGGCAGACTACACTCTCTGTACTCTTTTGGGTTGTTTGCTAACACATAAAGTTCATCCACTTTTTTGCAGAGTTTTTGCCTTGTGTTGTGTCTGTTTATAGTGATACTTCAGTACTGCTACACCTTCTAAGATCCTGGGGAATTTCGGCTTTCTTGACTAGGAGCAGGATTTTGGTCTGGAGAGCTAACAGCTTTTCCCTTGTATAAATGTACAATGCTGTTGCCATGGTAATGCATTTATCCTGATGCAGCATCCATAGTCCAAAATCTCCATACAGGCCTGGGAAATTGTATATTCCAATACTTCCACATTTGCCCATTGTTATAGAAAACACGGATTGACAAAAACGTCTTTAAAAAAATTTAAAAAACTAAAAACATATGTATGAAAACAAAGTATATGTATTTATGCCATTACATTTTGTCTCATAACTGTCTGCAAATCATTTCTCTCTTTTGGATCAGTGTATCGTGTGGAAGGCTGCATAAGGCTGGAGCCAGATGAATCAGCCACAGTCGCAACGGGTTCAAACCCAGAACCTTTGGCAGGGGTAGTGCAGTGGTTAGCACTGTGAATGGTGGAACATTACTAAAGAACTACATCGGATTCCACCGTTTTTGTACACATAACTTTTGTACAGTTTTCCTGCTACTTACACCTACTTTATGTAACGCTATGCAACAAACTGGACATCTTTGTCCATCAGCCCTTATCACTAGCTCAGTGTGTAACAGTTGCCTCTGGCTTCAGTTCAAAGAGTCCTCAACTTAAATTCAGACAGAGTGAGCTCAGTGTATTTCAGTGTTTTGATAGCTCTCCAGGGTCGGAACCCGTCTGCTCCTTTGTCTCTGCATCTTCAACCAGCAGTGGGTGGTATGACTCACACTAAAACATATTCGCTGTCATTAACGCTAGCTTTATCTGACCCTCTCAAATGATGAGAAAAAAACTGTTGACACAGACACACAACTGTGGCATGCAAAGCTTTCAGCATCCTGTATTTACATGCAAATAGATGATTGGTTTGAAGAATATTTCGACAACAGTATCACATTACAGTTACAGTGAGAGAAGCTTATTATTCATGTGTTTTAAAACGCCATCAGCCACAGAGTTCACAGTTTTCCATATGAGTTTGTTTTGTCTAACAGATCTCTGGTCGTCACTTATGGGATTGTGTACTCTGTTTTATAAAGGTTATTAGACAGGTTATCTTGCCATGCTAACTCATGAAGCTACACTGAGATTTTTCCTGGAATCTATTTGGTTGACTTTGTGACACCCCCATTTGCTACCTGTATAAATTACAGGATACATTTTTGTTAGAAGTGAAATAGAAACTCATTCTCTCTGTCCCAGAGGACTCAATCCCCTCAGAGTAAGCTTCTCGTATAATACTTATATTAGCAAATCATGTCTAGGTTTGGGTCAAACACACAGTGTAGCTGCTTGGCATAAATTTGCTGAAATATTGTGTCTATACAGACTATTCATTTTAAATACCATTTTGAATTTTTAAATTAGTTCAAGTTTTCAAATCTGTTCCTGGACAATCTGTGCAAGGGATTAAACATAAATATAGATTTCTATGAAATGACTGGGTCATTTTAGGCCAAAAATGTCAACACTGCACTTTTCATAAAGATTTCAATAAAATTTACAGAGCATATTCATGTTCCCAGGAGGATAATGCTCTTTGATTTTTATTGGCCATAGGGTCTTTCTTCTGGCACAGCCCTCTAGGATTTTTTTTTTCAGTCCAAGTCTTGCCACTGGCAAAGCTCTGACAAAGCAAAATCATTAGTATGCACTTCACTTAGTGAAATATATTTATAACATGTAGACAATGAACATTACCTACAGTAAAATGAGCCATTCAGTTGTTCTAATCAGTTGTTATCTGTGTGAATGTCCCATGTATTATTCACAGTAGGGTATTCAACCCTAATATGTCAAAGGCCTATGGAAATTATACTGAGAGAAAGGTGAATATGGACCATAATGCAGAAAAGATATAAAGCAATGCAACACCTCCTTGATGAGATTTTGGCTTGACTTGTTTGGCAACACAATTTGTTTTTATTGACTCATCAAAGACGTATCCTGGGCTCTGTAAAGACTATTAGGCTGGTCAACAATGGCAGCCTGTACTGAAAGCTGGGAGCTGAATAAGAATGAGAACTGGACTGTCTGAATGCCAGCTGAACGGCTGAGGCGCTGCAACCTCATTTAGAGTATGAACCCTTGAATGGCCTATGCCTGTCAGTATTCACCACTTGAGTGAAGCAGCGTCTGCTAGCCCATCACTGCCACAAAGCTCCTCAACCCCAAAGGCACAGACCCAGTTCCAACAGAAATGATGACTTTGGCCTTTGAGCAAACACACAACCCTCTGGACACTCAAAGCAATACACTGACCTGAGGAAAAGAGTTACAGAGAGGTACTGATGTGATGTGGGAAAGAAATGGAAGGGAATGAAATGAATCAGCAAAGAATGGGATTAAAATATATATACGTATATAGGTTACTTCAAACAACTATAATACAAAAAGCTTCAATGGTCAGAATAAGGTTAGGAAACCACAAATATGGTGATAGAATATTTTCACACAACCTACGCATGCATTCTTAATTCCTTAGATTAATAATAACACATAATCTAATAATGTTTTCCCTAACAGGTAACATAGCAGTTGCTGGGGGCAATTAACTTTGATCACGTCTTGATAAAGAAGGAAAGTATTATTACTGAAGTGTCACTCATGGGGATCCCATTGTTCTCTTTTTCCATTCCTTTGCAGTTGATGAACCAGCTAACAACCATATTTTGTAGAAATATGGCAAAGATGCAAACATAAGTTCAAACTTCAGGAAAAGGTGCATATGTTTGTAAGAAACTATATAACAATTTAGGTGACACTGATGCATAGAGACACAGCCAGGCAGGGGAAAACTGGAATCAAGGCAGAGAGAGAGGCTAATGTCTATATTTGCATAACCCCAAATGTGCTGTGAGTGGTAGAATTAACACATATAGCAGTGTTGGGACCACAGACCATGTGCCTGGACTAAACAAAGGGTCATAAACCGTGGCCTACGCAGCCTGATTAAAGTTCTGATTAGGAGCTGAGTAGGACGCCACCCCTCAGGGGAAACGGGACTATCACCCTTTGATTCGACGGGACGCATCGGGACCCGATGACGTCACGTCAGGTATAAAGTAACGGCCCTGCCGTTACTTCATTCTCTCCAGCGCGGCCCCTCGGTCCGTCCACTGACGGAGATACCCACAACCACAAACTCTTTGTTCTCAAGGCCCACACTTGTTGGACTCTGTTTTGCTGCCGCTATTGCACTATTTTTGTTTTGTGCATAGTTTCTTTTTCTCGGTCTCTTTTGGTTCCTGTTGGAGCTCCCTCACAGCGAGGAACAGGATCAGCTGTTTTCGGCCCGCCGAACATCGATCAGCTGTTGCTCAGGACACAG
>OMLM01006220.1:15298-28484 GCA_900302695.1 Helostoma temminkii | reverse complement strand
TCTTTTATTCATTTACAAAATACTTTACCTGGAAACATAATGACTACATGTGCTACAAAAACATAATAGCAATTGCAGTTCCTGGATGAGCTCCCAAATGAACTCTAGAGCATATTTCAATAAGGAGAAATTAAGTGAGTGGTAAAATATTTTCTAATAATAATATTTTATTATTTGAACACACAAATATTTGGCAGTTAGACCCTGATCATGGAGCAGCCTTGCCTCAATACCATAAGTGAGACCAGGGATGAGGAAATGCCTAACATCATCATAATAGAAGTTGGAAAGAAAAAAAGCATACCATGAGAAACTACAGTGGATCAGCAGCTCCCAGCTAACATTGCCACTGCCCAATACTAAGAGTCCCCTGTGTTTGGTTAATTAGACCACAGTGGAGGTGGATAGACAGACAAAACAACGTGTTGCCAGGTACTACATGGTGAAAGCCTGCTCTAATGGGAACATGGGGGGGGGAACCAAAGAAACAGACTGGAGCGAATAGACAGAAGAATGTGTAGCACAAAAAGAGATGAGTCTGGGGAGAGAATCCCAAAAGCCTGAGATCTCCTGCCTCATTGGCAGCTTAATGATCTGTGTCATAAATGGTGTCACCACTATTTCCCCCCAAACCTTGGTCTCTAAAACACCCCTCTGCCAGCCAGCCTATCCTCATCTGTCTCCACACAATTCCCTCCTCCACTGCTGCTTCACTCTTTATCCTGAGCCTGGCAGATAATATGTTCAGTCCCACACCAGAAGACCTTATCTCTTTCTGCTCAGCACCTGCAAGCATTAGCTGAGATTTACACTTTTTGTTTAGGGGGAAGCTGAAAATCTACCCTCTAGCTAGTTGAATCACCAATTTGTAAAATGTCTAAAAATAATGACCAGTGTATAGGCATTCTCACTGTAATATGAGGTGGTCATATGAGGAGCTCATTAAAAGGTGAAAAGGTCAAGCAAAACAACAACAACAACAACAACAAAAACAATTGAGAACAACATATGCACTAATTAGCTATACCTGCTTTTCCATTAGGGTTGCAGAAGGTTTTGGAAAGGACTTGGTAGTATGGCCTATCCCAACTGACACTTGGCAAGAGAATAAGCACACCAGGCTGCTGACACATAGAAACAAACAAGAGGAAACATTCTTAAGAGACTAATAAGTGGATCATTTGACTCTTATTTTTGAGTCATCTCCGTAGATATGAAGTATACCTGATAGGGATGTCCTAAGCTAATACACATTTGTATCAGGACCATGAGTATCAGCTAAAATGGAAAGAAACATAATCTGACTTTTTTCTTTACTGTACTCTATGGTGCTTTGTCTGCACATTGTTCTTAATGGAAGCCAGGTGCTGTACTGCAGAATTTTGCTCTATATGTTAGTGACAATGAGAGTTTGTGAGTGTTTGGTTGCACCAGTGATTTAGTCTGTTTGTACCCCAGGGAGCTTCCATAGTAACAAATCTGTTAAGGCTCATTTCTCATTAGTACAGTACTGTAATCAACAGTGTACAAAGCATTCAGCCAGTGCTTTTGAATTTTTGTCAGTGGAACCATTGCTTTCACCATTTAAAATGGCTTTAGTAGCATGTCATATTATCTGTTGCTAAAGAATGTTCATTTTGGGAGTAATCACATCAGTGGTGGGATACAATAAAACCGGGCTGCTGTCAGGTTCGTGTTTTATCTCTAAGCTTGAGTTGTTGGTCAGCCAAACACTGTTTATAAGACATATCATTTTGTAAGTCCACTGTATGACTGCAAGCGTCTCTGTAATTCCAAAAAAGACACAATGAGGTGTCTTCTCTCTAACTAATTATCTTATGTCAACCTATGAATTTATTAGTTTTAAATCAGGGATTTCACCATTAATGTCATTTGTTCATACACTGTCATATGACGTATTGATGAAGTTTTAGAACGGCACCTGTGCAGCTTTTTGTTTTCCGTCTTTTGCCAACTCACATTATGTGTGTTTTTATAAGGTGACAGGAGCCTTAATGAGATCTTTCTGACACCTGCAGCCATTTGTGTGAGGAATTTTTTTGACTGTACTGGGAGGCACAAGTGACCATTGGAAAAGCAATATTTACACACAGCAAACGTTAGCCTTCTGTTAGCCCTGCAAAATGCATCAGGAACTGTGGAGGAAGATGTGCAGAGGTGTTACTGTTGGTCATAATACTCTGTAATACCGTCATAATACCTGATATAATGGCTTCATACAGAGACCAAAGACAAAGCTTTGGGATTTTCTGAATGAATGTCCGATTCATTTCCTCTATACAAAATGTTACGTGAATAATTTTAAATAGTGAATGACTTGGGTGTATTGAGCCACTGCAGGGATGACAGGAGAGGTGCCATGTGTGGCCTCTGTGAAAGAAGACACCCTGCAGGGACAGGAAGTTTGCCTGTAATTTCAAACCAATCAGAGTATTGTTACTTGTCATGCAGAAAATGATGCCACTGAGCTTAGTTAAATGGATGCAGGGAAAGGAAGATGGAGCTAGCTGTGTAACAGAAACACAAACATTATAACTTTAAGTTTCAAATCAGGACTTGTGTACATGAAAATAACACAAATCTGTTTCCCCTTGAGGGAGAGATTAGAAAGAGAAAATAAATAAATAAATGTTGGTTCCAACTGAGCATGCAAGGTGGGGGAAAGTCTGTTGATGAAATTGGGTCTAAAGCAGCCATATATCGTCCTGTCAGTTTACAGCCAGTTATATCTGCAAGGAACCCTGCAATCTAAAAAACTGAACTACTTCTGCTGCCTTATATTAAGAGAGGTTTTTCATTCTAATTCCAATTTTGGCTCTTAGTTACAGAATTTTATTATATCTAATGCACTCCCATGTGACCCATGCCTCTTCTTGCTACGAGTAGAAGTACCACTTCATATCTCTCAGCCAACTGTCTCTCCAAGAATTAGCTTAACTGTCCAACAGCACTGGTGCAAACTCGGTCACCCGGCTATTTGTTTGTGGTGGGCACAGTTCATTGAGAGATCTGCTCAGACTAGTCTGTTACTAAACAGTAGTTGGAGCCCGACTGTATATAGTAGCAATACTATTTATGGTCACCCTAACACTCCCACGTAGCAACACCTTAGTTGCTACCAAGCTAACATTAGCTGCCTTTGTGGTAAACGTTAAATAATGACAATAAAAGAGAAGTAATACTCCCACTCTCAGTACTCCCAATTGAAAGTGGCAATGCTCCCAATTCTCGCTATCGGGTAGCCACTATAGTTTGGCTATAGTAGTGAAATACCACAGTAGCTAGCTTCATAGCTGTGACCACTGACCATGGCTACCACTTATGTTCCCACTAAGGCACATGAGAAAGCGCGGGCACAAGCTTGTCACTGTGGAAGTTCAAGCTGGGAAAACCACCTGCTATGCAAGATGTGCCCCAGGCTGAAACATGAAACACGACACCAGTGCTAAGACGAATTTCCAGTGACCTGAAGTTAAGGCTGAGGCGGGACTGTCTCGCTATGACAGGAAGAAGTTGCCTAAATTTAGGATGACGGGGAAACAACTCCTGTCGATCCTCCCTCAGCTGCTGGTGAAACTCTCAGAGAGAAAAGCATCCCGTGGCAAGCAGCTCCATGCTTGATTGTGAGGGGATTGAGGGGCAAGGCCTCTGTTCCATTCCTTCAAAAGAGCTATTAGTGGCAGCTCACCTCCGCCTAAAGACATCCCTGTAATCAGTGGGACGCACCCTCCTGTCTGTTTTGAGTTAACTGTTAAAAAAAACAGTGTGGGTGTGACTTCCAAGGGTTAAAGCTTCTTCTCTCCCGATGGCATACCAGGCTGAAGTGCTAGAGGTATCAACACAGAGTACTGCCTCCACCTCCACAAAGTGGCAGTCCAGTCTCTGGGAAGAGCCACTGGGTTGATGGTGTTACAGGAGAGAGCTTGATGGTTGAATTCTGTCACTCTCCTGTCACAGACAATGGCCAGCTGGTCTCAGAGAACAGACTCAGAATGGGTTTTGATGACACTGAGTAGGGGATGCAGGCTGCAGCTTGCTGTAGCCCCCCCTTAGTTCAGAGAAATAATGCAGTCACAAGCTCCCGGCAGAGCCGCTTGATTTTTAGCTCCCTCTCCCAACGGGAGATTGCATCTCTGCTGGAGGCACCCCTCAGGTGGACACGCGACCTTACCAGTGGCATTGGGTTCTCCTGTATGCATTTCCCCCATTAGCTTGGATTGCCGCAACCCTGGCCAGGGTGCAAAAGAAAGGCCTGTCAGTGATTCTCACAGCTTCAGACTGGTCATCGAAACATTGGCTGGCAGAGATAAATATAGCCCCTGTATCGAGAACCTAGGCCCTCACTAATATGCAAAGACCTGCTGTCTCATGCATGTAGCACCTTTCTGCAGAACATGGTGGGTAAAGGGAAGGCGTTTTCCACCATTAAGGTGTACTTAGCAGCTATTTCCACTTGACATGTTGGTCTTGAAGGGAAAACTGTGCGACAGAATGAAGGATACAAGAAAATCTGAGGTTTAAGAGCATTATATGTGGCCCTTTAATGGACTGATGACCTGTCCAGGGTGTACCCCACCTCTTGCCGGCATGATAGCTGGGATAGGCTCCAGCATGCCCACGACCCAGAAAATGGATGGATGGATGTTTCATGAACTTTTAGTACAAAGACAAAACTGATCCTGACTGAACAGGTACACATGTGATGAATAGTCACAAGGCATGGTGCTCAGGCCACAGTCTGGCAGAAGGCGAACATAGGGAGCTGACTTAAATACTCTGGCGTGATTGTCCTGATCCTGAACAGGTGAGGGTAAAGCTGGTGAGATGAATGCAGGAAGGCAAAGACCAGCAGGGGTAGTCCCAGGATCTGAAATGGAGGGAGTGAACTGAATAATCAAAACATGCAGAGATAAGAACTGTGGCATTAGTTTAGAAGATTATATCACACAGCTGCTGTCATGAGCCTGTTTTTATGTTGACCTTATTAGATGGTGTCACAGCCTGGTTTCATCACCAGGCATACTCGTTACCAATGCCATTCTTACTCTGTTTATATGTCTTCTACTCTGATGTCTAACACGCAAAAACATAAATGACAGAAACCACAGTATTTTCTCAATTTGATTGTTTTAAAATTATGCACATAACTGACCACACAGACAGAGAGAGAAAATAGAGGCTTAATACTGCGACACAGCAGCTTGGGACCGACATTTCAGCATTTGAGACACTGTAACAAGCTACAGAAACATATGTAATTGAGTACAGCTGCTTTATATTGCGAATTGCTTGCATTAAAAATTAGGTCAAGAGGGTGTGATGGAGATTTAACATGCTACCAACCCAAAAAGTAGTATACTTGAAGTTTATCTTATTAAGTATACTTCAAGTATAGTAAGTATACTTGTGTCTGTATACTTCCAGTATACTTGTACAGTAATTGTACTATTTTAATACTTCTTGGGACTAAATTAGCCCACTATACTTTGAAAATGAATGTCATTAATGTCACCCTAACCGAGTGGTAAAGAATGAAAATATACTCTATTCTCTTTCACAGTTGACCAAAGTGCACTTCTGAATAATTGGTAATTGTTTCCATGCAGTTTGACTTCCTACCATGTTCATGAACTAAAGCACAGCTGTGTCAATCATCACAGCTGTGTAATTGTGGAAGTATTAGCTTCATGTCTGAAGTCTTTTGGCGATTGAGTACATTTTGGCTGATGTAGATTTTGGCAAAAAGAGTGGAATGTGTTAAATTAGAGAAAAACAATTCAGATTCTTTAAAGAAAAAAAAAGGTGACTTCCTGTTCTTGCTTGTCTAACCTTTAGGCCACTACTTCTATACAGAAACTAGAGTAGAGTCTATACTCTATATAAAAACTACTCTATGCAAAAACATTATACAAGCCAAGGGAAGTATATTTATGTGCAAAGAAAACTGAAAGTTAATCGATGCAGTAAAACCATGAAAGCGTAATAAACAAACACATTAAAAGGACATAAAACATCAAAAGAATCTACTCCTGAAGACTTGCATAACTTATTCATGATTGGACAGCTATCTTCACATTGTTCACTTTGATAAGTGTTAGAAGGTAGAAACAAGAAGATGAGCCTTTGACACATCCGGTCAGATTAAATCAGCATTGAGAATGCAGTAAAAGTGGCCAGAATCATAAGAATCAGCTGTTGCCACAGGGTGGAGGCTATTTTCGCTGTACTGAGAATCTGCCACAGTCAAAACAGTGACAATGCAAAAAGACAACACAGATACTGATCACAAATTATTATTGAATCCAGATATGAAATACAGAATGCTTGTTCAGAGGATCCTCTTGAATGATTGATTTTCCCCCAGCTTGACTTTTGTTCTGGTTGATAAAACTGCCACATTGCTGCCACTCTGTCATTCTGGCTTCACTTCTTGCAGCACCATTACAACATCATGCAACAAAAAGAAACTGATCAATACCTCCAATCAAATGTATAGGTACATGCTTTTACAGAGAGTACAAAAGCATTTATATTAGAAGCTGTGGGAGAAAAATGGACCTATATAAAGATCCCACAAACCCTCAATAGAGCTGCAGAACAATGAGCTGCTGTGCAGCTGCATAGGCGTTAATGGACTGAAGCTGGTGTCAGACAACGATAACATTGTCAATCATCCTCTCTTGCTCAGAGCAACCTGTGCTGTGAGCACTAACACAGAGCCCTGGTGATGGAGCATTGATTAGGCAACTAATACCTCCTCTGTAGCATCTGTAGCACAGGATCCATATGCTCAAACTCGTATGAAACAAATGTAAGCTTTATATGCAAACACGTGCATTGTTCAAGGTTTTACCAAACTGTAAAATGTTGAATGAGAGATAATTACCAGAATCAGAGATGTTATAATGATACATTTAATATAACACGCAAAAACAGCAGTTGCAAAGTTCTTTAGTTTCTCATGGTAAGACACAATGAAAAGTCAAGAGAGACCGTTTTCATCGGCTACTCATACTGGACAATCAATAAAAACATTCATATGTCTCATGACATGGTCAGGCATGGAGGTGAAAGTGATGCTATTACAGTGAAGCACTTAGTTCTGGATGAAAGACAAACCTGCAGTCAAAACAGTCATTTCAGGTTAAATTGATAACATTGATTTCCGTTTCAATGATTAATATGAGCATATAATGATAATGGATGCTGTAGAATGCAGAGACAGACTATGACTATATGGATCTTTTTCACTGAGGTGTGTGCAGTTGAGATAAAGGTTGTCTTTGTCTGGAGGATAATGACATGGCTCTACAAGAAGTCATTTCTCCCTTTTATAGGTTGTAGTGCTCTGACCTCACAGTGGTCAGTGGACCTCACAGCCTGTTTGGAGTCATTACACACTCTTAGTTTATAGCAGAAGAACCAACAACTGACTCTTATGTGTCTGAAATTGGGTCTGGAAGTCATTTTGATGTTGATGGTAGGTGGATCAGATCTTTCCATCATCTCTGAAGAGAGCTGGCTTTCACTCGATTTTCTTTTAATACCCAAGAATGCACAGAAAATAGGTTCAGTGTGTTGTGTATTTACTAGACCAGCTTTTGTTAGAGCCCCTGATGTGCAAAAACAGTGTGACACACATTTAGAAAATCAAACCATGATAGAACAAATTCTGGTTTGCTTTCAAGAAGTGAGCTGCTGTCCAGGCGAAATTGATATTATCAAACTTAAACCATGGCCATATTTTTCACATAAGCAAAACCAAATAACAATTATTCTTTTGCAAGTGATCTGTATATCTGGCTCTTTCTTTTGCATCCACTTTCTATCAGCAATAGTGCCAGGATGAAGAAAACATGAGAGGATATGAGAGGAAGAAAAAATGTCAACAATTGTGGGAAAAACTCAGTTATGAGATCATTTGTAGACTCTGACCATCCACAATTTTTTTACTACAGACAGAGTTTTGTTATTTCCTTCACCCACTGCATTAAATTCGGGCAGGGGCAAAATAAGACAAAAATACTAATGTCATTCTGAAAGGTTTCAAAATTAGCTGGTCAACTGGTAACGGGTGGAAGTATTATTAGTGGATATACAGAAGATGAGCATCCACAAAAGCCTCAGTATTTGCAAGAAAAAAATGGGTTGTGGCTCATTATTTGTGCCAGAATTCACGAAAAAAAGAATTTATTAATGCAAATTTGCAAAGAATCTAGGATTTCCAAGCCATGCATCAATTCCGTTCTCTGAACCAAAAGACAGTGGAAACATGATTTGTGGTCAGATGAGTTCATCTCAGCTTCATGCCAAAGATGAAAATTACCAACCAGACTTTTATAAGAGAAACGTGCAAAAGCCTGCATCTGTGATGTATGGGCGTGCAACAGTGCCCACAGTATGTGTGAGCTTACACCATGTCTATATGCTGCCATTATAGCATTTTCCTGAGAAGTCAGTGGATATTTCAGCAGAACCTGATGGACCTCATTCTGCCCATGGTACAACAGAGTGGCTTCATAGACTCAGAGTGTCTGTGTTTGACTGCCCTGCCTTGAGTCAATGTGTGGATGTATTGAAAATGTATGGTGTATACTGTATGTATACTCTGTCAGATAAAGGTTCAAGCAAATGCATTTTAGTAAGTCCCAACTGTTGATTTCACTGTTTGTTTTACTGTATGTTTTCACTTTTTACAAGTGAAATCATAACCTGTGTTAAGTGTTCCTGCTTCAGCCTTCACACTGTAACCTGTAGGGACAGGGCAGATATTTCTGCTCCAGGCCTGAGGTTCCTGTTTACAGGGTTAACCTGTTTCACATTACCACGACAGTTAGCTCGATCTTGTGATCATTTATTTAAGTGTATAATGTATGGATTTGCATTACTGCTCACTAATCTGCTCAGATTGCCAACTCTAACCTATTCCAACAACTCAGCTATCAAGACCCAAATAGGTCATATAATAGGTCACATGTTCCAACATACTGTGTAAATGTTTTAACATTCTCTTAGTATTTTTTTTGTTTGTTTTTTTCTGTTACTTAGCTGCACTGCAGTGAAGTGAATCACTGACAGTTTATCCTTATTTTAACTTTAAAAAACTTTACTTCTTCCTATAAAGCTTGTTCTTAAAAAACAATGTCTTTAGTAGCAAATGGAAGGTTTTATAGAGGCTGAGGTTCAAAACAAGTATCTAGGGTGTTGGTTAGTTCATTACTGATGCTTTGGGTATGTTAGCATCTTTCCGCAACATTCTGCTATTAACTAATATTTACTGTGGACCTTATTTATTAAGTTACTGCTCAGTCTGAAAGTATTTTTTCATCTAGTGCCATGTAAATCGGACCACTGCACACAATACACAATAAACACCGGACTTCACATTCAGACTAAGCATAAATACACATGCTTCTTAACACTGTCAACCAGTTCTACTCCACTACATGTAAGTGGTCCATAATTATGTTTATGTTGTACTAAGATGAGGATTCTGGCATCTAAATTTAAACCAGTAACTCCCCACATGGAAGGCAAACACTCCCAGGTGAGGTGGGATTTGGAGAGTAGAGTTAAGAAGTCGAGGGAAATCATTCAGAGAAAGCTGCTCAAACTCAGCACCACAGGGACTGCACATTTTCCACACAGCATTTCATCTTCACTTCACCTTCTGTTAGCTTACATCCATCAAATTTACTGGTTACATAAAATGTATGCTCTACACCAGGGGAAGGCAACTCTGGTCCTTGAGGAACTAGGGTTGGCACACTCTTGCTCCCCTCCTTATGCCCTAGTGGGCTTTTGGTAAAACCATTAAAGATGTCAGATGTTTGATTGATAATCTCCACATCAGTGAGACACTTGCAGTATCTTAATCTCAAATTCAATGCGCTGACTTACTCAGCTGACCTTTGAATGTCAGTATCTGCCATTTTGCAGGCCCACTAACAAACTAGAGTCATCCCCACAGCAACTCATTAGCTATCTTTTACTTTTCTTAATTCATGTATACTGTCCCATTTCAGTTTAAAATGTACCTGTTTTTTTTCCAACTGCTTATTTATTGACTGTGCTATCGCATTGCACAAGTTTTACATTTTATCAGTGCTATAAATTAGAGCTATCTTGTGTTTTGGTTTAGGACCAAATCAAGTAAAGCAAATTGCAAAGTCCAGCCTGAGTTCATTCTTTACCCTGCGACCCTCAACAGCTCTAAAGGTAAAGGCATGTTTAATGAAATGAGAATATAATTGGCCCTAACATTTTGTTAATCTGCAATTTGCTGCCGGTTAAGTGTTATTGCAGTGATTTAGAAATAGAGTGAGTACTGCTTATTGTAATGAGTGTAATAAGAGAACGGATGTTGGCTGAAACAGATACACATCAGTTTCAGTACACTTTGCTGTACAACAGAGAAACTCTCCAACTATTGACACATTCGGTAACAGAAACCTGGGCCTCCTGGATGCAGATGGCACTGGCACATTTAGGTTCCTGTAGATGATATTAGTCCTCATAATCCCAAATTAGATTGATATTGTTTTGGGGCCAGTGCTCAATAAGGAGTCAATAAGTCAGACAGGTAGCATCTAAGCCTAATGGGGATTTATACAAAGACCCAACAGAGCACCCACGGCTTGTCAATTTGCAGCAGATGGATCATCTCTGCTAGACCGTGAACAAAGTTCCCCCATAGAGCGGCCTGACACCTGCTTGGCTGAGGCCCAGTGATGCAGCACTGTGACAACCAATGAGGCAGGTTGACACAGACTCAATGGGTTGTGGCCCCTGATGAGGACTTTTATTGTTGGTTGCGTACAGCTAATTTGAGGAGATGTTTTCTGATTTGGCCTCACCTGAACCATAAAGATAAGAAATGACGTGCCATTAATCAAATGCTGAGCAGTTCCATTTCAACAGAAACCCAAAAGAGTTGGACTAGTCTGGAGCAGAAAAAAAGCCCCATGTTAAAGAAAATATAGCCATGACTTGGCAACTCACAGTAGCTGAAAATGTATTCTATGCAGTCCTCTGCTATAAATACTGCTTTTAATTATACTCAGTCCTGTGACTCTTCAGCTTTATTATACCACTTCAGTTTGACACAGAATAAACAGCTCGATTGTTTGTGTAATACAGAGGTCCAACTGGATGGCAATGAAAAGGTTAACAAGGATGCTGCTACAGTTAAACTAGGCCAAGATGACATGCTGAAGGAACTAAGAAAGAATGATGCATATTATGTCAATTATCTCTGAGCTGAGAGCAACAGCGCCTGTGATCCAGTATATACCAACGCCCCCTTCATTAGACTCAACGTAGTATACATTTATACTGTGGTTAAATCGTAGTCTTGTCTATTCTCATTGTTATTAGCTGATGATGGGAGCATAGCTGGAGTTGATTTATGGCAGCACTGGACAGATCGCTGTGACAGTATGTTACAGATTGTGTCCTGTAATACAGAGGGCTGTAATGAGTGGCCTGTTTGCAATTTGTGGGGGATTTAGCCCTGGACCTGGCTCATGAAACATGGGTTTCTATGCCCGAGGGTACACAGACACAGAGTGTGGTCAGACAAAAAGGAGTTTAACAGGATCTAATGTAACTTGGATGCATCGCTTACACCCATGTCTTTCATATATGTGACTGAGTTTTTTCTCCTCTTTACATTTATTTACACTTAACAAGTACAACTTTGAACTTGGTTTCAATCCATGTGGGTTTGTAGCTATTAAAAAGACACAGAAGCAATTTAGAGAAATCACAGCCAACTACGATAGCCCTCTGAAACAGGTGCTAGGTATTAATGTAGATGGCCGCTGATATTCTGATAGTAGTGCTGTAGCATCGTGAGGCTGGTGTGTGCTGTTAAGCAGCATGTGGGGCCTCTAATTATGCCTCTTACATATGGACAATCAAGAACACACTCACCTTGAGCTGCTGCTTTGGAATACTGAGTTCACCAGGTATTTTACAGTAAAAAACAGAAGGAGCTGCGCAGTAATGAATGCTACATTTTCCACATCAATGTATCATTTGTGCAATTAAATTAATATATTTTATTTATTTACTTCTTTATTTTTACATCTCACACTTGTTCAATAGGGATTTCATTCATCAACATGGGGCATGAAATGAAAATTAAAGCAAACTCGCTTTACTGTATAACCACCAGTGTAACAAACATTTTCAAGGCTGGTCATTTTTGAAGTTACATTATGACACACTTTTATTTCCTTGCTGTGTAGGTCGACAGTGTCATCATCATCATCGCAATGTCAGCTGAATATGAAAAAACTGACATTGAAACCGATTTTTAATTTACTGAAAGGCTGTACTAGAATTGTACAATAAACATGTAACATCATAAATTATACCATATCCTAAGGAACACATTATAAAGCCTTAACTAGTACTAGTGACTGAGTGGATTTGTCCTAGTCTGAACAGATCCTACACATACAAACTCAGCCATACAAGGAACAGAAGTCCTCACTCAACTACAATCATGCTAGCTTAGCCCAATGGCCCATGTCAGCTGTTGACTGGTAAATGTGTATTTGCAGTAACGTTTCAGTTACTGTCCACTCAGATTTTTTTGTGTGGTTTTGTCTTTGTCAGGTATGTGTGGTGATTCGGACAGTAACTGATATCAGTAGAATGCTACTGGATGCTAGGGAGACTGCATTTGCAACAGAAAAAGTCAATTTTCTCTAGCTCCTGCAGCATATATATTTTATCTGCATATCGATGATTCCATCTTACATGTCACTCTACATTAAAAACCTGATTCATCTACTATTCCCCAGATGTTCATCCCTCCTGCAGGTTCTCCCATCTTTGCACAGGACTTCTGAAGCTCCAACAGATTCACCATTAGGTTCCAGGTTTACCAAACAGTCAACACTACAAAGACATTGCAAAACTTCCTTAAAGAAAAGGACTTTGTGTGATCAAGCATGAAATCACCTACTGAGTGTTTAAACGTGACTTACAATTCAAATACTGATGCTTCTATATAGATATTCATTCATTCATTCATTCATCTTCCATACCGCTTAGTCCCCGCAGGGGTCACGGGTGTGCTGGAGCCTATCCCAGCCAGCTTACGGGCGAGAGGCGGGGTACACCCTGGACAGGTCGCCAGTCTATCGCAGGGCTC
>OMLM01006220.1:153-14502 GCA_900302695.1 Helostoma temminkii | reverse complement strand
TGGTAAGGTAGGGAGGAGGCGGAGCAGCAGTAAAGGTCACCTTCTGAGTTCTGTTGGGCCTGCCACGCAGAAATGAAACCAAAAAGACAACAGCATGAACTACTGCACTCTAGCAAGGATGTGGACTGACAAGAGGAATTGGAAGGACAATGCAAATACACAAATAATGCTCTGAACATGCTAGTTGATGATTTCATGCCAATATTTAGTGAAACTATTGTTTGTAGTATTATACTATCATTAATTGCTGATACCAGCTGAAAGTAATGTTTATAAAAAATACTCATTAACATTAAAAGTATAATACAAAGTATTTGTATAAATCAAAATCACACCTTAAACAGTTTATTTACAATTGTTGTGTTATTTGAATGGCCTTAAGGAACCCTGGCAGTAAAATCTGATACCCAAATGATTTTCACAAGACATACAATAGCACACAGCACAGTACACGGAACAAGACGGAAAATTAAGGCTATAGAGATTCAGTTAAAAGACAGTACTAACTTTTCTGTCCAGTGACAGAATCACTCTGTATTTATCTCATATTTTCACAGCTGTTTGTGTAGTTTCCTCACAAAAGTGTTGTTGCTGAAGTAAAAGTCTCAACAGCACGTACAGAAGAAGTGAGGTGTGAAAGTGTTTTATGATGATACTATCCAGTTCAGTGTGGGGTCCCTGAATTTTTCCTCACAATTTCTAGTGTTTCGATAGTGTACTGTACTCTCCTGTACTGTAGGGCCCTGTGTGTGGTATCTTGTGTTACACTGTGCACAATGACAGATTGAATGAGTCAGTGCTGACAATAGAAAAATTCTTGCCATCAGCATCACACTGTGATTGTTACATAAGCCTGAGAGCGACTGTGAGGTTAGCTGACACAAACACATCAGTGCTGTCAGGTATTATTGCAGTCAGCACATCACCAGCAAGGTTCTACCACCGTATTCTGTAAAGTGTTATTGCAAGTGAATTATGTTTGGCTCCTTTTAGGAATGAATGTCACAATTTCCTCAACAAAACAGAAAACATGGGTTAAAAAGCCAGAAACAGCTTTCACCATCTCAGTATACGAATAAAATGAGATGAACTAGATGATTAAACTATCTTAGAGCCTCGGGAATGTGACTAAGAATCTAAAATCTGCCCATAGAGAGAAAATGCTTTGCAGTGTTTTTTTTTACCTTTCCTGTAAGCATCTACAGGGTGGACAGCAATCCAGGGGAGGTTGGAGATGTGTGGATGGGAAAAGGTTGCTGCCTCCTCTCTAAGGTAAGGTAAACAAGTTCTCTATCCAATATCTTAATCCAGTAACACTCAAACATCTAACCAGAAATCCACAATGACTCCTCTATCCACAATCCAAAATCCAACTAATCAGTTGAAGGTTTCACAAGGCTTACAGAGCTGTAAAGGCTGGGGCACATGTATGTCAGAAACAGACATAGGTGAACCACCAACATGGACACACCATTCTGGCACTGGGAAAATAGGTTAAACAGGTTAAATAGACAGAAACACAGGTATAGGAAATCAGAGGGTTATCAGTGATTGAGAAGCAAACAGAAAAATGGGACAGTAGTCAGTAGTAGCTTGCCAATCATAACTTACCAGCAGGTGGTCATAGTCTGGTAGCCAATCAGAGTGGTCTCTCACCAACCATTGTTTTGTTTACATATTTTGATCTTTCAACCTTTTCAAAATGGTAGAACACACTCTGCGACCTTCTCAAAATGCCAACAAAGAGTAGTAACTCCCTGAGGAAGTCATGCAGTTTTTAGGGACTCCCTCCACTCAGGTATTCTGAGACAGTGGTTTGTTTTTTATTCTCTGTATCTGAAGAGTCATTGCTTGATTGTCTTTATGCTTCTTGTATTTTTTTTGACAGTGCTTTTTGGCCAATTTCCTGTGGCGCAATACCTCTGGAATAAAGCCTGGATCCAAAATTGAAAACCACTTCCCCTTGAATATACACCTTTGATTCCTCCTTTCTCTTCCAGGATGAGTTCCTGGGTCAATGAAGCCCAAAATGTGTTTTGAAGGGCTTACCCAGCTGAGAAAGAAGGGTACTTAGTTGGTGAGATTTGAATTATCACTGTTGGGAAAGTTGGGTTCACTGATGGCTGCAGTGTCAACCAGCCCCTGATCCAGTGCCCTGCCCGCAAAATGTTCTCTAAAAAGCCCTACTTCCTATTGAGGGAAGAATTTCTGTGTCCAGGAGGGTTCAACGTGTGAGTCCCAGTTTATTTAACCTTTCTCTCACTTTCTTTGTGTCCTGCGATGTAAGGAAAATACATGAGGACAGAGGAACCAGGGCTTTTGAAGATGTGACATCCTTTCCTCTGAACCATCCTCTACTACAACAGCTGTTCTATTGTGATGATGGTGGAACAGCTGTGGATCAGCTGTCAGACAGTTACTGTGGTCACTTTAGGAGTTTGTATTTGTCCAAAAACACACTGTCCAAATAAAACTTAGGATGCACAGCTGTGTTTTTTCTTATGAATATAAATGGCTGCTCGTTTATAAAAACCTGTTTTCTGTGTTTTACATTAATACACTGAAAGCAACGTCACCCGTTTTTTTATTTTTTTAATGACAAACAAATTCATTACTCATTAATCCAAATTATGATTGTGGAAGATGATGGGCTTGTAGAAATGCATTATTTCCTTAAATAACAAATGTAAATGATAAAAAATGTTCAGACCAAGTTCAGATTCTCCTGTGTCACTGTTGATGTTATTTATAGTAGGAAATTACAGATGTTACAGAAAAACAAGCTCATTGTCACTGAGACCTACAGTTATTGTTTACACTGCATCTGAAAACAAATACAAGAAAACAGTATACATCTAGTGTGATTGTCACATGTGCCTGTGCACAGTATGCCAAGAATATGATGTTCATTAGGCGAAGCATTATACGGATCTCTCTGTCTTCGCACATAAGCCACAAGGTAAATAACAACATGAACCTCATTGCACAAGCACTTCTATTAAACTTCTATCAAAATCATTGCGTTATGGTGACATGAAAATGCTGATGTCCTTCTTCTTTCTGTTTATTGGGGGATCACATACCAGCAGCAATGGTCATACTGCCACCTAGCGTATCAGAGTGTATAGAATCATGGCAGCTGTGCTCAAGCCCAGAACACTGAGCACAGACCAGCAGGAGAGTGTGGAGGAGGGTAATCATGCTTGAGGTCGGTAAAAAATCAGGCCACTGGCTCCACCTGCAACTGCACTACTTGAATATCAATAACTGCTGTTATTGAATTAAAAAAACTGTACTGAAAAAGTAGTCAGGTTCCCATGCAGTTGACTTTCACTTAATAAATAAAGGTCACTGATTTTTAAAACACCTGTTCCACATTCCAGTCACAATGTGGGCTGAAAATGAAAGACACAAAAACTGATTGCTCAATCATCCTCCAACAGTTCTATTCTCCTGTCAAATCTTTTAAATGTGTTTAATCCAGATAGTTGCTTTGAATCCAAGATATACTGTATGATGTAAGAGCGCAGCACAATGTGGACTGTTCTCTTTAAATTCTGTCCTTCATATACATTAGGGGATGAGCCTCAAGGGCATTAATGAAGTGCAGACTATGAGGGCAACCAGCCCATCTGCAATAGAGCATGCTCAGACATCTGGTCTGGTGACTTCTTTGAGTTCCAAATTAAAGCAGAAAATTATCTAACCTGATTGACAAGTAGTGAAGCAGAGTAGAATATCAACACATAGAAATGTATATGCATTCATGAACATCAACACACACACACACACACACCCCAAAGAAAACATTCATGCAAATGAGAAAACCAAAGTAACCAGACATAACACACATGCTAATTAATAGAAAACAAACAGTTACTCAGGCGGCCTGTAGGGACTGGATTATGCTGTGTCTCTACTTGCTAAACAAATTGTTCTCTAAATTCAATCAAATAGACCAGATTCTTTTGTGAGTCTACAGGAGGCTGTAATCAGTGTGGCAGAGACTGAAGATGAAAAAAACAGGGCAAATGAAAAAAAAAATGCACACAACAAACAAGAAAAAACTGTCAGTGCCCTCAAACTATGCAAAGATGTGTTTGGTAGTGAGCTTTAGCAGTCTTCAACAATGGCTTGATTAAATGCAACTGATATCTGCCTACAAAGAGCTTCAGGCTTCAAGCTTTGCACAAACAGCAACAAGCAGCCTGGGAGCAGCTTGGTAAATGCTGCAGCCATCATTTATAAGAATCTAGAGGACTTTTCTTGGTAACTCAACCTCTCTGCCTACTTTATCCAAATCCCATTAGCATAGCAGTGAGGACGTGTTGGCTGCATTTACTGGAAACTGTACTGCACAGGTGATAATTACTTAATTGTAGAGTTGTGGAACACTTTGAACAGCTTAACTAAATTAGAAGTGGCCATTTTATACTTTTATTGTGTACAGTATAGTTTTACTGTTTATTTTAGGCTTATTGTGTGTAAGAGCTGAAAATTGATGACCAGTTATACATTACCACAGTGCTTGACATCAGCCAGCATACAAACACACAGTCATCTCCAGCTTTGGGCCACTGATGTAATGTTTTGATAAGTGAGCCACCATTCGTCCACACTCACTCTACACCTTGGGAGACATATTACAGACATGAACCACCAGGCATGATGCACATTCCTGCTGATTGTTCCAAGCAGTGATGTGCTAATTGCAAGTATGCAGCCATAAGGAAGATAATGGCCGTGGATGTTATTCATTAATCTATAATCTTTCAAATGAGGACAGTGAAGTGAACCATGAACAACATGATAAGAACATTTGGAAATGTCTCATCTTTTCCCATCACTTTAGATTTTCTGTCCAGCAACCAAAGATAACCAAAAATGCTGTCCAATACCAACACTAAAAGGTAACTTTGTTTTATCAATACACCTCAAGCAGTGATGTAATATATTAAATATATTAACTAAACCTAACTAGGTTATTGTTGTGCCTAAACAATATCAAAATGTAAAGGTTTGGTTCTGTTTAGGCAGGACTGTAAGAAAGCATTTGTAATTGTCATAATGACTTAGTTTCATGTGTAGCAGCCATCATTCCACTGATGTCAAATAGTCCATTCCAAAGATAAATTTAGTAGCAGTATGAGATGCTAAAGGACTGACAAAGCATCATTATTTGACACTGCAGGGTGAGAATGGGCCTATAACTCAATACAAATATCTATTTAATATTGTAATAGAAGCTTGAGAAAGATATAGATGCTTTTTACTGTTTACGTTTGAGGAGGCTTCAAAGAAGCAAAGCTAAGGCCAGTGGTAAGCAACATACAGGTAAGATTGATGGCATTTGTTCTTACCAACCCCACATGATCCATATGCCACATATTTTAGAGGTCACTGAGCCGCTATCCAGTTTTTAGTTAAATCATTTTTACATCAATATAAAAATGGTCCCAGAGAAGGTTTAATTTTGGCAGCATGAAGCGCACATCAAGTTTACTTACATGGATATTAAGTGTGTCTTGAATTTCCTCTTGCACCACCAGGATGTTTTCCTATCCTTAACTGAGTAATTGAAGGAACAAGGAAAAGGAGCAAAAATTAATTATGTCTGCACAATTAAGCAGGAGATCCCACAGGATTTTTTCTGTCCCTTATGATATTCAATCATGGACTGAAATTGTTTCTGCCACTTGCATATTGATTTAATTCTCTCATCTACTGCGCTAATTAACAAGTCATGACAGCTCAAGTCAGACATTTCCAGAGGAAGCATGCCGCCTTAAGTATAATTACCGCAATGCACTGTGATGTATTGGTTTATTAAGCCAACAGTAACAATGGAAACAAATCATTTTGCATTCCAAAATTAAAAACTGAGCAGAAGTAAATTTTAAATTATCACAGTATCATACTGCCAGAATAACCATAGTGATGCTAAGAAATTGGACTCCTTCCAATTTCCTTTGGCTCCAGCAGCAGGGACTTTGGATTCGGTACAAACTGTATGGAATAAATTTAAGAACTTTACAGCCTAGTTGTAGCATGCATTGAATGAGTTGGGAAAATGTAAAGAAAAAGAAATGAACCTACTGTAGAGAGAAGTATGGAATGGCACCAATCATACAGTAACTATGTATGTAAATCTATTAAATATGTTAGGAGCAAAATTGTCCTTGTTGTCCCTGTCACCTGTTGTCCCTGCCTGTCTTAAAATGCTGAACTCTTTGTAAGCATGAACTAATTAGATTTTGGTCGAAGGCAAAGGTCACTATGACTTCACATTGATCCCACTTTTGTGACTGTGAATGCCTTGACGTCATTTCTTGAAATTGTGACATGCACAAAAAATAACACAAAGAATTCAGCAGCCTAAATGAAATTTTAGAAAAAGTATGTATGTACAAGTGAACACCTAGGTACATTGGGGTGCTCCAGGAGTTAAATCCATTCTTTCTACCAGGGAAGTCCCATAAATCTTTCAAGCTGCTCCCTCTGGCCCATTTTCACACTTCTGTGGTTCAAATCACACCTGAGACACACAGATGACCTCCACACAGGAGGCTTGTGAACACACTATTACGCAGCAAGTTGCTAGTGCAGATACACATACATATAATATTTTTTCTTAAACCTGACAATAGTTGGTATTCTACATTTGGCACTTTTAAAAAACAACTCTTTTTCATGAAAAATTATTTGTTCTACTCTACCAGTACCAGACATCATCATTGTCACAACCATAGCTTAATGGAATCAAATCATCATTTATTGTCAGATTTGCCTTCCCACAAAACCTCCACTCACAAAATGAAATATGTTTTGTAGATGGGGTTTTTAACTTTTGTTAGGTTGAAGCAGCAAAGTTTGTGAAACTTTTCCAACTCAACATTCCAGCATGTTTAGTGATGCTTTTAGCAGCACTCAGTAATGAGGCAGACACCTAATGATGGCGTGACCCCCCAGATGTGCTGACATGACTAATTTACCAGATTAACAGACAGACATTAACAGGTTGATGAAGATGAGGAAGAAGTTGGACAACTACTGAAACACTCTAACAACCTATTCACATGTTGATTTTAATTGTACCGTTACACCACAGGTGTGCATGTGTCTGTGTGTGTGTGTCATAGTTACACTTTCTCTCTAACGAACACATGTTTTGCTCTCTTCTCTGACTGACTCTATACATTAATGTTTTTTGATTGATGCTAGTATGTTTGAAAAAAGAACATTTTTGTGGATTTCGATAGTCACAGATAGAACCACCCACAGAACCTCTGACAACTCACACTGACAGGTTTGATGTTATTGGCAGTGTTGTATAGAAGCACACTGCTGCTTAAACTTGTCATGCATCTTGAACAATAACAAAATAATGTGACCACAGAGTATCATCCATAGGAAAAAAAAGTTCTCATTAACCCCTGGCTCCTGTGAAGGGAACACAGAGCAGCAGAGTGACTCAGCCTTCATATTAAACAGACTTTACCCTTCTGGTTGTTATGATGAAATACAGAATCCACAGATGCAGCAGCTCTCCTGGGCGAGGGTGTTTTTTAATAAAGCCTTTCATTTACTAGTGTGCACAATATGAACAGATTCTAGAACAGCAGAGATGCATCAGGTCGGCCAAGAGTAGTGTGAAATGAATGAAGAGAGATATGTGTATGTGTTAGGCTGTGTTAAAAGGAACACTTAAATAGCAACTGTTGCATGATTTTACAACTTCACTGAGTTATGCACACTGTGTCTCTAAAATCTACTCTCCTGATACTAAGGATCTGAATTTGAATATTTCTTTGCTTAAGCTCTTATTTTGATATATATAACAGAAATTTGTAACTGGAGGTGACCTGTCAGCAATTTTACATGTTTTTCACATGACATGATCAGGTCACATGACACCTTTGTACTGAACCGAAGATTAGCTTTAGACTTGGATATATTAGACCAGGGGATCTGAAGGACCACTGCCCTGCTTGTTTTCCATGGTGTGGGCAGACAGTCACAAGCTGGAAGATATAGATAGACCTAATCAGCAGTGGGTAAGGCAGGGGTCCTTGAGGATCACAGCTGACCCCTTTATATTAAACAAACATGTGAACAAGTCTGAATGCTTGTTTGCTGCTTGTGGTCCATCGAGTGCATCACCCTGAACTCTTCAGCTGTCACTTACTGTCACAGCTGTCAGACACAGCCAGAGATATCATGTCACTGCCTCCCTGCTGGCCCTGAGAGATTCCTAATTGAATGAATGTGTAGAGATACTGTATCTGTGTATCTAATTGGATGAGTTTGTCCACATACTGCTTGACACTCATTGCTGAGCAAGCCAAGTTTGTCAGAACAGTGCCCATGATGAGTCCAATAAACAGTTGATCACAGGCCAAATAATTCAGCAGACAGTCTCACATATGCTCTGCATTTCAGTTACCGACACATCCAATATGGCGGCTAAAGTGTGAAAAACCTGCAGACCAATTACGTCTATAGGGAGGTTGCAATACTACATGTGGCCACTGGACAACACATGAACAATACCTAGACTCTGTAAGTGAAATAAACAGAATTCATCATAATCATCATCATAATATATCATAATCAGTTTGTTATAAAATCTACTCCTAGTCTCAGTCAAATTCTATAGTTCACATGGTTGATTCAAGTGAACCTGGCAGAGTTTCTCTTAAACAGAAAATTTTGATTCATATCTGAAAACAAGAAGAAAAAACTAACTTTGAAACAAACACTGTAGACTGAGACCAGAATCAGTGGATTACAACACATCAATGTTCACCACACTTTATTTTTATTTTTTATCTTTGTCCATGAAACCAAATTGTTAAGCTTAATCATTATAAACATTTACTTTGAGTGAATTTTACGTGAACATGATTATCAAGCTATATAACAGAAAGAAAGACTGGATGGGCACTAATATGATACAATGTGACATTTGGATCCTCTCTGAGTTCTGAAGCTTCTACTATATGATGCTTATTTTGTTGATACCACAGACTTCACAATATCTGCTGCACTACTGTGGATGTCATTTCAAGCTGTCAGTTCCCTTGCAACTGTTACACCAGCTTCCCTTAGTAGAAGAACTATTCAAACATTATCATATTCACTTGACAGTGCTTGTGTGTTATATATTGTACAGATGAAGCCCACAAAGTGGCCTCCTACACTCGATGATTGAAAATGCTATCTCAACCATTCAATCTTGCTTCTCAGTGCTGTTATGTTTGATGAATAGCTGGCTTGACATACAGTTCCTCAGATCTCATTTGGATTGTAGCCTGTAGCTAGAGGGCTCGGCACCATTACACTGACAGATATACACAAACCCATCACACATATTCATGCACAGACAAACATATAATCAAATGCCTTCGGACAAGCACACTGACACATATTAAATAACCATTCGTATCACTTAAAGCCTAATTTAGGTCATCCTCATCAGACTTTACAGTTGGCTCTTTCTCTACCTCCTTCCGTTAAGTTTCTCTTGAGTGACAAAACAAAAGTCAGTCAAATTGGGAGACAGAGCTACCAATGCTCTTGTAAGACAAAAGCAAATTGGCACCATCATAAAAACAGCCCCACCTTCTTATGGATGCCAGTTTGTATGACAGCACTTATAAAACTCAGTGATGGTCCTGAGGATGTGATGGAATGGTTGAATACTGCTATCATTCTACTGCAAAGTTTTCTCATCTCTGCCACCCACACAGAGGTGCTGATTATACAGGAATATAACAGATGTTAGTTTTACTTACCTCTCCCACACACAGCTATACCAGCCACATGGACTCATTCACCACGACAACCCCTATTCTGATACATCACTAGCTTTCAACAGACTCTGTGCTAACTAAGTAAATGAGTGTGTGTGTTTGTGTGTGTGTTTGAGGGACAGCGTTATAGAATGTTTATGTAGGAGGACAGACAGTTTATGAAACTGAAGGCCATATGCTTTTGGTGTTTGTGTGGATCTCTTTATTTCCTTTTGTTGACAAATTTTGATAAAATGTTCAAATGCTATTCTTGTAAGTACATTTTAGCCTGTCCTCACAAGTTCAAAGAGTTTTTAGGGGGTTAACACCACTGCGGGTGTTATGGTTAGCATTACATTTTGGTTAGGTTTAGGATGAAGTTTAGAATTAGACATTAAGTTGTGATGGTTAGCTTTTGGATAAGGAGCCAGGGAATGCATTTTGTCAGGGTTAGGTCATGCATATCCTCACAGGTATAGTGAGACTTGTTTGTGTGTGTGTGTGTGTGTGTGTGTGTGAGGGACTAACTTTTAATTAGACAGGTAAGTTCACAAGTTCAACTTTAACAGTTTGCAGACAAATACACAAGGGCATTGACACTGGATTCTGACCAAAACAACAGTATTGATCTGCTGAGGCAGTTGTGAGTTATCACCAAGTTTTTTAAGACTTTATACACGTACAAGATTTCATGTTCAGTAAGTGACCAACAGGTTACTTGTAAGCAAAACATCCCATATTTAATAATTTAAATATATTTATTAATAATAATAATAATAATAATAATAATAGAACAGTTAAATGACTGTTTAACCCAGTCCTCATAGTTTTGTTGTTGTATTCTTTGTTTCAGCTGTTGGAGTCCACTTCATGTTTCTGGGTTAGATACAGGGCTTCTGTTGTTTTACTGTTGCTGAATTGCTGACTGTCCTGCAACTGTGCCAGCTAGCAATTTGTAATAACAAGTTCTCATTTCATGTGAACAGCGGAGCTGTCATAAAGAACCCCTCTGCATGCACACACCAGGCAGACTGCGGTGCAGCCTAGGTTTTGCTGCTATTTTTACTACATCTCTTTATCAAAACAGACATGATACACACCAAAAGCATCTGCATACACTCTGAATCACAGGTCTGAATCTCAACGTTGTCACTTCACATTATAGCTAAACTGCAAGTCGTGTCAGGAGAATCACATCCAGACATCATAGGGAGTTTTGCTGTGGTCAGGGATTGTGCAAGACAGAATTTGTACTGTGGGCTTGTAGGTTAAAGTGCACATACAAAAGTAGGCTCCAGTGCATGTCAGAAAGCAGCTTTTGTCGCTGCGATGCTGCTTTACAAAGGAACCATCACTTTTCAGCTTAAAGCTAATGGTAGCTAAGAGACTGGCAATGGAGGTATTAATTATGAGTGATATAGGTGCAGAATCAGGACAGGAGGGGGCAAGGAGAGAAGTTGTGGTTGTTCACAGAAAGCAATCTAAAATTAGTTTTTACCCCTAATTAATGTTGAAGGACAGTTGCATTTTAAATCTCAATTTCAATTATGTAATTTATATAAATACATTCTAGGAGAGACCAGGAACAGATGATCAGGTTTGGTCACGGGGCTGTGACAGTGTTTCCTAATGCAAGTTTATGCATTTAAAAAAGTAAACAATGGATAGAAAACCCTTGTCAAGTGACTCCAACGTCTCATGAGTAGTGTGTGTATACTGTAGATACACATAATCATAACCTGGATTATTGATAAATTACTAATGGAGATGCAAATACAGATGAAGTTTTTAGTTAGTAGCAGAGAAAAACTACTTATTGTGTGTTTTTATAAATATGTAGCTATTTTTCATACAGTACAGAAACATATTCAAACTCACAGCCCAGCAAGTTCTCCAACTTCAAAATCCACATAGGTTTTTTAGCCCAAATTTCTCACATGGCTATTTTTTGTAAAAAGCACCCTACATATGGAGGCAGACATTTGTTGAAACTGTTCCCTTTTTGACAAAATGGTGACTAACATCTCATAGAATAGCACCAAAAATGGCAGCTGGTGTTGCAGTTACTTTTGCCCTAAGCAGTCAAAAACAATAGCCAATAAACTATGCAAACAAAGGGTTGTGGTTGGGATTAGGCACAAAGACACCCGGGTTAGGTTTAGCCACTAAATGAACATGGAAATGGTTAGTAAATACACAGATTCTTGCCTTAACATTCATATTCTTGAATTGAATTGTATAATCGCAATGTGACAAACATGATGTTCATACCAAGCATGTAACAATAAAACCAATTGTTTTTATCTTAATCTCCTGTGAGAAAGTCCTGTGTTTTGTTGTGCCAACCATCCACTACAACCACTTCCTCACAAACCCTCTCACCATGCTCTTTCCCATGCCAGGATTTCTTTTCTAGACTCACCACTGGCTGCTAGAGGTCTAAAACTCTAAGGCTCAAATAGAGCTGTGTCGTTGGTTGTGATTCCTTGATTACCAAATGTGCGTCCTGTCATTGCTTTGATGGCTAGTGCTTGACTCCTAAATCCAAGTCATAAAACATCCCTTCTTAACGTCAGCGTGTCAGCAAATCTACACGCATTAACTGTCAAGCGGACATGATAATAATAATCTGATGAGAAATGATGAATGCGCCAAGCTGCAGAGCAGAGATACAGCATTACGCCATTTCCCATCTTTTAGCATAAAACCCACGCTGCACATTTGCCGCATGGATGTCTGTGAAGATTCAAACAGCACCTACCAGCAGCCACAAGCCTGAAGTATAGAGGGAGGTCAAGAGTACAGGCAGTGCTGCTCACCTGCAGAGCTTGTTCCATTAACCCATAGCAGAGTGCAGGCAGTTAAGGATACAATAGAGCCTGCAGCCAGGCACATAGGAAACTCGATAACACCAGGGAGACACAAAGCCACACATCGATCCAGAAGGAAGTCCACTACTAAGCTTTACTCCCGCCTGGACGTGTCACAGTGACAATGTCAGCAGCTGGAGTGTCTCCTGTGGTCCCTGATGTATGTCCAACACAGCACCAAAGATGGTGATGAAGGTAAATCTCTAAGGAAGATTTTTTCAGGTGTTGTTCTTGTTGATGTTATTTTTAGAACATGAGGGTTAACTAAACAGGTTGTGTAGGTTAGCTGTTCCCCAACCCTCATAAATAAACCCTCAGACCGAAAGAGACACAAACACCTGTGAATAAGGCCAGAGCCCTTCTGGTCTCTCAGCCCCTGGCCTGTGCCTGGTAGGCCTCTTCACTATTTCATCTATGTCTTTTTTAGATCAGGTGAATTATAGCATTGTCCAGGGACAACCTGAAGATGTTCACTTTACATTTTTATAAATTGAGAAACATAGGAAATTTTCACAGTGAAGAAGCTGAAACCACAGCATTTTTTGACAATTATATTGAAGTCAATAAATGATATATAACTGCTGCAGAATGTTTAGTTCATTAACTAATTGATATATTAACTTTATATATGACTCTTTAGCTCAAACCCTCTACTTAACATTTATAAGAGGTGTGTAAACACTGAACATATGCTTTATAACACTACACACTGTAGCTGTCATCATGTGGAATCTCCAGTATATTATAGAATGTGCAGCACATGTGCTTTTATCACATCCTGTCTTATAATTTCATTTGCTAATATTGTGTGTATGCCTAATCATAAACATAAACACACTATCCGTGCCTCAATCACCAATAGCAGATATTTTATGGCAGATGTTAGAAAATTAAAATGATTATGTTTGATGGTGAAGGCTCTTTAGATGCGTTCAATAAAATGTTTCCCTCTAGCCATATTTACTTTGTAAATTAGTATCATATAAGCATGTTTTCAAGCAAATATGGCTGATATACAGTATATATCTGGGAGTTTATGTATAATATTAACATGCTGGTATTTTTCATATTTTCATTTCAAGTAGAGGATTTCAAGCTCCTCTGCTGGTTCAGTAACTAATCTCAGAGCATTTCCATTTCCTTTCAAAATAGAAAGCGCACTAAGGTGACCTGACTTCAACATGTGCGTCGTGTGTTGTGTACGTGGTAAGAATGAGTCTAATTGTTTTTACATTTGTCATGTAACAGCATGTGTGCGTGCACAGTATCAGCCAGTGAGAGTACTATTATCCTAGGTCATACCAGAATCCGTTAAGGCAAGGGCACAGATGCAGAATGTGACCGACGAGATGAGAAATAGCAACTGACACCAAGATCTATTTTCTGAGCATACAACAATTGTATGTGAGCAGGAATACATTGTGAGTTATCATCGAACACAGTAGGCACCATGCTACTATGTGTTTGCCAAGCAGTGCTTACCATATGCAGCTTCTGTTAGTCTAACAATACAAAATCTTTCCAGGGAATAAACCGCCTTGTCATCCCTTCAGTGAGGAGTGAACAATGTTGCAGCACTGAAAAGCAACCGCGGGGAGTTTATCAGAGTTACTGAAAGTAAACTGAGAACACCCTCCAAATCGCAGGAACGCCGCAGCTTTTAGAATGGGAAGCAGGGTGGGGTGGGG
>OMLM01006218.1:36054-64905 GCA_900302695.1 Helostoma temminkii | reverse complement strand
TTGAGTCAGTGCCACTTAACCATCCTGCTGCCGTAAATTCTTAGTAGCACATAAATATTTTTATTAATTTATCTATTATTAATGTATTTTTTCAGCTATTCAACAGGAAACCAGACTCCAGCAGCACAAGGATCTTGCAGCCTTGCAGATTTTAGTTTTATGTAAATAATTTAAAAAATTTATTCAAAGAAATAATTAATTAATAATAATGATAATAATAGTAAAGCATTATCATATTAATATCTAACCGTGTAGTAATCAATATAAACTACAAACAAGCTGCATATTCACCTGGAGTAAACAGTAGCAAATATTTATTACTTTTTATTTCATACATTATACAGCAAAACTCACCACAGCCCTGCCCTAAATCACTAAAATAAAAATAAAATAAAATATAATTTAAAGTTGATATATATATCTTACAATAATTTGATTAAGTCTAATGCAGCATGGCTCATCATGGTTAGGAGTTGCCTGAAATCAGATTGTGATCCTTGATAAAAATTGGGGAGGTAGGTAGTGACGGTTAGAAGGAATATGAAGAGCCACGCTGCCAATAACAGAAGCACAGAAATCATCCTTGACGCACACTATTAAGTATTTACACTACCTTGCATTGAAAAACAGAAACACTACATGCATTAGGAATGGCCCTAGGATTGTCTGGAAATTGGAGTTTGAGCGACATATCAGACAGTGTGGATGCCCTGAACCTGTCTGAACAACGTCCAAGAAGAAAACCACTGCTCACAAAACAACAAGATACATTTTTGCCAAAGAACATAACTAGAAGCCTGGTTAATATTAGTAGCACAGTCTCTGGTCAGATGGAATAAAAATAAATTTGTCTGGATCAGATGGGATTGTGCGTGTTTGGCGTGGACCTGGACAGAACTAGCACAGTAACTACATGCCGACTGTGAAATATGGAGGTCGGTGGGATAGAGTAAAATGTGTATAGGGGATCATACAGGGCAGTGATGTGTTGTCTTATTGTTTGTACATCATGCAAAAACTGTTTCAACATAATGTAATGTACCCTAAGCAAACACATACAAACAAACACATGATCCCATTCTCATATCAACAGTGAAAAAGTAATCAACCCCCTCACTTAACACAAGTCATCTTGAGGCATCAAAGCATCCCCACAACATTACACTGCCACTTTCAAGCTTGACTGTATGTATGATGTGCTTGATTTATTCCAGATGTGACTGGACCTCTGACTTACAAACAATTCAACTTTGAATCATCCGTCCATAGATTATGCTCATCACATATACTTAATCTGTGTATGTTGTGGAAAAGTTCCTTCATTTGCTAATGTTCTTTTGGGTTAGCAGTGGTTTTCACTGCCACTCTCCCATGAATGCCATTTTTACACAGTGTCTATCAGATAGTGAAGTCATGATAACTGACCATTACTGAGGTGAGAGTGGCCTGCAGCTCCTTGGATGTTTTGTGACTTCCTGGATGAGTTGTTGCCGTGATCTTGGACTAAGTTTGGAAAGTCAGCATCTGGGAAAAGTTCAGTATTGTCTAAAGTATTTTCTAGAAATAGCTTTGTAACCCTTTCCAGACTGATAAATGCAGTTGTTCAGGAGTTGTACTAGTACTAAAGTAGTACTAAAGCATTAACTTTAAAAATATCAAAAGTAAAAGTACTATTTATGTGACATGGTTCATTTCACATCAGTGAATATGAAGTTATTGGAATATAATTATGGATAAACAATGTGTAAACATTACTATTATTTACATGTTTCAGGTGGTAAATCTTAACCAGTGTGTGTACAGTCAGGTGGATAATCCATAACAATATATATTATTAAATTATTTGTTGATTAGATTTGTATGAAGAATCTGCATCTGCAAAATAACAAAAAAATGCTAAATTAAATGTAGTGAATTAAAAAGTACAATATGAATGAAAAAATAGAATACTCAAGTAAAGCGCAAATACTGTACAGTATATGAATAAATGTGCTTAATTACTTCCTTTTCTCCCCCTCAGTTATAAACGCACGTTTGTAAACCTAAAATACTAATTACTCTAATTCGAAAGAAGCTGTGCAGAGGAAGAATTTTCTAACATGACAATGCTCCTAAACAAACAACAAATGCTCCAAACATTTGTAAAGCAAAATGTTTTACTGTGGCCTAGTCAAGTATTTGTATGAGTGTTACTTACTGCACGGACAAACTGTTTGGTCCAGTCAACTTTTGTACTTTCCTTAAATGTAAACAAATCTGTTTTTTTTCTTTCTAGTGCGCACACACTAATCATTGACAGCTACAAATGTTGTACACAAACAATGTGTAGATGAACTGAGATCAACCAGCATCTCTCGATGCCAGGAGAGTAAACCTTTATCCTTCTAAAAATAAGCAACCCCGGGGGCCACTTTCTGTGTTTCTGTGCGTGTGGATTTATGTAAAGTGTAACTTTACTTTGAAAACTTGTGCTGTTGTGCTTCAATGCAGCCTGTTTGACAGGAGTTAAGTTTCCTGAATTTCTAGCACAGAGGTGCCTGCGTCAAAGTTAGTATGACCCACAGTCAGCATCTTCATAATTGTGAGCATAAAAATCTAGAAATCCTTAAACTAGTCCCCAAAACTGCCTCTGCTTTTGTTCTGCTCCACTTTTCTAAAAACTGCAATTCCAAGCTGTTGTGACACAACTGAGCATCTATAGCCTAAATAACCTTTAAGAAGTGTGTACAACTTCCGTATTAACAAATGGGCTTTGAAATCTGAGTGTTACAAACAGTGTAAAGTTTTTTGACATTGGCTAACCCATTGGCCTTGGTCTTTTTGAGATTTGTTGACAGTGAGAAAAGGATTATTCTGTCACAGTAACAAAAACCCAAAATGTCTACTTTGGAGTAAATGTGCTGAGTTGGATGCTCTCCACCTCCCCCTTCTCTCTCCGCTCTCTGAGAGGTTTTCCTGGGATACCACAGTCAGCTTTTCCCAGGCACGGCTGGAGCTGCGCCGCAGGCAGACGGGGAGAGGGAGGAAAGAGAGAGAACAAAAAGTCAGATGAGAGGAAGACAGAAAGGGAGTGGAAAGTAGAGAAGAGTGTGGGGCATGGTGGGGACCGAGAGAGAGAGAGAAAACAACTGGGTAAAGGAGAGATAGCGAGAGAAAAACAAGAAAAAACTGGAAACAAGCACATGTAATAATCTTGTTTACTTGCAGGATTTGCTGTGTTCCCACCACACCCAGATAACACATAGCTTGATATAGGATATAAACACCAAAACCTCGTTAGCTTAGACAAAAACAAGGCTGTATATCACGCTGTGATGCTAAACTGTTGTCTACAGTGGCACAGACATCCTGAGTAACAGCAGCGTGCGTTCAGACTGTACTGCAGAGGAAAGAGGGAGATGTAAGGAAACTATAACTGTTTAAATCCATGTACGGACACACGCATCGTGTGGTTGAGTAAATGAGATTTCAACCTGGAAGTGGCTCTGCTGTGGCTGGCAGCGAGAAGTACTTCATGATTTAATGTTTAGTGTTCACACAGTGGAAAAATCACTTTCTGTATATTCCTGTCTCTGGATTGTGTTAACCATTCTTTGCCTCTATTGCACAAGCGTCCTTGTGTGTGCAGTGATGAAAAGTAACAAAGAACATTTACTTAAGTACTGTACTTAGTATGTATGCTACTTAAACCTCTGCTCAACTACAAGGTAGAACAAATGTTAGGATTTTTACTCTGCTACATCCATTTTAAAGCTGTTACTCTGACTATTTATGCAAAATATAATTAGAGTGTCTTATTATAGATTGAGCTACACAGTAGGAGGAGAGACATTGTTGGATCTGTCACATCTGTCAGGTGGTCAAAAACGTGGCTCCATATGCAGAGGTGGTACAAGTACCACAGTGAGTACAAACTCAAGTACTCAAGTTAAACTGCTAGTACACAACTAGCTAACTAACTACAGAAAAAAATACAACTTCATATCTCGAAACAGAAGTTGAAGCACTAAGTAAATTATCTAAAACATTCTTTAAGTACAAAATGTGCTTCACAAAGAAATGAATGAATGACTTCTACCTATATTTTAAGAGGTTTCACAAAAATATGGTATTCACCTTTTAGGAATTATAGCCATTTTAAGCAGAGTGGCTCAATTTTCACAGACTCAAAAGTATTGGGGCAAAGTGACATAATTTTAAATATAACCATATTTTTTGGATAACAATCATTTGCAGCCAATCGCTGCCTGAAGTCTGAAGTCCAAGGACCTCACGACATTTGGAGTTTTAACCTTGAAGATGCTTTTCCTGGCCGTCACAGCAGCTGCCTTCAGTTGTGCATCCTTCAGTTTTGTCCTCAGTGACTGAAAAGCTGCTTTACTGGGTTGGGATCAAGTGACAGACTTGGCTATTGAAGAATATTCAATTTCTTTGCATTCAAAATGTCTTGATTTGCTTTTGCAGTATATTTACTGCACTGTGAAGAGCTGTCCTATCTTGTAGCATTTGGCTGAATGTGAGCAGAGAGTATAGTCCTATACGCCTCAGAATTCAACTTGCTACTTCTGTCAGCAGTCACAGATATCATACATGTATCATCAATAAATATCCTTGAGCCTGTTCCATCGGTAGCCATACATGTCCATGCCATAACACTACCTCCACCATGTGTGACACATGATGTGGTATGCTTTGAATCATGAGCTGTTTGTTTCCTTCACTATACTTTTCTCTTCCCATCATTCTGGTACAAGTTAATGTGTATTTCAACTGTCCAAAGAATCTGATTCAGAACATGGGAGGCTTTTTAGATGTTTTCTGGAAAAAAACTAATCTGGCTTTTCTGCTCTTGAATGTTACCAGTGGTTTCCACCTTGTTGTAAATCCCCTATATGTACATTCATGATGGCATCTTTTGATTGTAGATTTTGACAATGATACTTCTAGCTCCTCCAGAGTATATTTGACTTCTGTTGATGTGAAGGGCTTTTTCTTCGCCAAGGAAAGGATTCTGTGATCATCCACTTTAGTTTTCTTCCACGGTCTTCCAGACCTTCTGATTTTGTTGAGCGCACCAGGACTTTTTCTTTTTAAGAATGTAGCAACTTGTTATTTTGGCCTAAGGTTTTTGCTATCTATCTTATATAGTTGTGTTGGTTTGTGAGCCTCCTTCACAGCCTCCTTTCATTTGCATAGAGATCTCTTTGGACTTTATATTAGTAGCTCCAGTCCAGCTGCCATATGCCAACTCAATACCTGATATCAACTTCAGATGTTATATCTGCTTCATTTGTCTTGAAATAACGAGGGAATGAACTGCACCTGGTGAATTAACTTGTCTGTCAATTACCCAAACCCTAACCCACTAACCCTAAAATGGCTGTAATTCCTAAATGGTAAATGTCACATTTTGTAAAACTTCTTAATATAAAGCTGGAAATCTAAATTTCAATTCTTGATTATTTTATTTTAAATCCATTGTGGTTGTGTATAAAGGCAAAATCATAAAAACCCTGTCATTGACCAAATACTTCTTCTCTAACTGTATTTGTAATTTGGGTGAACTGACCCTACAGGAAATTACAGCCTTTCTAATAGCTACTTGCTCATCAGTGACAGTGCAACATTAGTGAACACCTGCCAGTTTTAAATGAGGTCTTACAGCTATAAAATGTAACTTTAAAAATATATTTAGTATAGATATGCTCTATAATTTGTTCGCTATGTGTTGAGGTGCTGTCTTTTCTACCTGGATGTCTGGTTTTCTATCTGGATGTCTCACAGCTTCCTGTGACACAGACTCACTGGCAGTGGTGAGGAAATTCCCTTCTGAAGGTTTTGAGCGAGGTGCCTCCCTCTAACTAACCAGAGAAGGTCATACCCTGTGCAACACATACATGGAAGGTTATCTAACATGTATATGTGTGAAAAACCACAGGTTTCACCATGGATGTATGCCTGACACAGTGTCAGTGTTTGTTGACTTGGGTGGGCTGATGTCAAGTGCTACAGCTCGGTTCTCAACGGTTCTTAAAGTTAAGAACTATTTGCTAGTAAAAAATTGTTATAACTAGCATGAACTGACTCTTTTAAAGTTACTACTGAAAATTACTGCAAGTTGCAGATTTCTACAAGGCAATGTTGTTAAATGTAACATCTGACAAGCGCTGTGAGTGCATAGAGGTTTGCAAGTTCAGGCACATGTCTGCTCACCACTCATAAAATGGTGAACGCTAAAAGCTGCAGAGGTTGTAAACCAAACGTGGATCTAAATGAAGCAGACAGATCTAGACATCCTGGCTCCAATCCAGAAAACATAGTAATTTATTAACCAGCAGTGTAGAGTACCTACTGTTGGAGAAAAACATTTAGAAAGAGCAAAACTGATTATTCTTAACACTTAAAGAATATTTACTGAGAATATGCGCTGTTGTTGTTGGGTGTACTAGGTGGCTCGGATTCTACAGGGCCCCAGGGCAAGATCTTGTTGTAGGGCGCTTACTGAGTCGTACCATATGAGAGTTTCATCACTTCTCCACGCACCCAAACACCAAAGAGTATTTCAGAGTTAATATGAAAAGCTGAGTAATCAGTTATTCATATGACGCAAAACCGTGACAGCTGACTCACTGTTTTAAGTAATTTTATAAAGCAAAAATTAAAATTCCTGTTTTCTTAGCCTTACAGCTCTCCCATTATGAAATTAACCCATATTAACCATAATTTTCTAATAAGTTATAATTTGACACTGAAGAGTTATTAAACTATCTAAGCACCACTTTAAGACCACAACAAAAAAGAAACACTTATTAAAAAAATTTTTTTCATTGAAGGACCAGGGTCATGGGTGCGGGACCTGAAAGTTCATATTAATTAATTATATAGGTCATGTGATGTAAACATGTCAGTTCAGTTTGTTATATAATAGTCAGTGAAGAAACAGTGAAGAAATATACAACAAATGTGGTTCCGTCCGTGCAGCTACCTACCACATAATCCTGACTGAAGCCAGGTGATGTGTCAACTGAGCTTGTGTCGGTATCCGAGGAATGTCAGGCAGATAGCGGTGTTTCAGCACCGGGGCCTGGGCGGGGAGGAGGAAGAGAAGGAGGAGGAGAGCTGCCAGGGAGAACCTGTGCGAACTCGTCCGAAACTGCGTGTAGCAGGGAGGAGGTCGAGGGCAGAGGGAGGATAAGGGGGAGCTACCAGCCGAGGACCGAAGACAAGGACTATGCTAGCTGTTGTTTGTTGGTGTTTTGTTTGGACCAGACAAACTGTAAAACATGTCGGCGAACAGCGAGCTGTGAAGCGGACCGACAGACAGGTAACCAGGTCCCGTAGCCGTTGGCAGCGGAACGTTTTTTTAAAAAACGGTGATGTTCGTAAAATCACGCGAGATGTTCGGCGTTTGACCGTTTGTCTAAATAAGTTGTGATGTAACTTATGAAGCTGTTAAAATCTCACTCCGGTTTGTGTTAAAGTTTTAAAACTTGACCATGTTACTTCTTGCTTCCCGCAGCGCTGTCAGCTAGCGACTACCTGGACGTCCAGTGTCAGAACAAACTTAATCAGCTTGGTGACATTAGCGATTAGCTTTTTTTTTTTTTTTTTTACTCAGATGAATATCATTTGGCTCGTAAAGTTGAATAAAACTGTTTGAAATATAGCTATTTGTGAGTTCTGGTTGCATTTCACAATACTGGAGCACTCCAGAGTATTGCACAGGTGTTTCAGGTGTGCATGTCTGAACCAACGCCCCTCAGACAGGATGTTGTTCCCTCATGTTTCAAAACAGACCTTCAGACTGTGATTTATCTGGATGTCTTTGTGTGTGTTACAGTCTGTGTTACTGCTGAGCCATGACAGTTGACAGCTGTCATTTTACTAGATACACATTGTTACCTTTATGAAGTTTGCAGTATTTTATCCACCTAATTAGGTTGTTCTAGTGCTGGAGGTCATTATTATGTAATGTGGAGAGCTGTAGTAAAAATATTGTTACATTGTCACATTGTTCTTACTCATTAACACAACATGATGAGATCAGTAAAGAAAACTACACAATACAAGTGTAGAGCACTGTTGGAATGACATGCGATTTAATTATATATGACCATGTAAAATGTTTTGTTTTGTTTTGTTTTTTTCTTTTATTGTTTTTCTTCAAATATAGCTTTGGGTTTGATGAGATTTTCTCTGTGCTGTTGTCTAGAGATGATAATTGATCAAGAAAATAATTGGCAGATTCCAAATACAAGGTTACTGAGGCCATTTTTATTATTGTTTTCTGAGTTCTGAAGTTTCAACAACCATAGGAAACTTTACATTCTTCAATTATGCACATAATGGGCATTTCTTCACATGATACTCTAGAGTTCTAGTATGTATATTAAGTATATGTATATATATATATACATATACTCAATATGGCTTTTAATGATTTTTATGAGCTTGTTTATAACTGGCTGGCAAAATGGTGTCAGGGGAATAAAGACCTCAGCATTTCTAAAATCTATAAGCTAGATTTTAGTCTTCTATAAGCTAGGCCTGGTTATGAAGAGCTTTCCAAGTAAAACTGCACCGTCCAAATAACTAGAGTTGAATCAGACAGTTTCAGTAAACAGTGAATAACTTAATGTTTGTGCCTGTAGGGCCCACAGAGCTTCAGTTAATTTTACGCTACATGTGCCTTATGAAATGGGAATTGTGTTTAATTTTAGTTTCAGTGGATATTGAGTTACACTATATTCATTGTAAAAACAGGATGAACAAACAACCCACTGTTGGTGTGCATCCCGCCAGCAGTCCCTGAAGACATGATTTGTTCCACATTGTTTATGTGTTCACACAGAATGAGGCAGGAACTGATTTAGATTTGTTAAAATGGGCAGAGGTTCATGTGATCATGGGGGATTATGGAGTTCAGCCCTGTTGGAAGCCCTCTGAGCTGTTCATCTATGAGCTTTGTATTTACAGAGGCAGGAAGTTGAAAACTCAGGGAGGAAGGAAAGAGGGCTATTAAAAATACCTCGGTTTGTCTGCCGTTAATGAGAGGCCCAGACCTTGGCAATGTCCTTGTATTCTTGTATTTTTAAAGTTCAGTGGAAAAACATGGCACCATCACCCGTGGCTCCCCGGGGTTTAGCTTAGTGCCTCCATGTCACCTCTTCTCTCTTGTTTTCCAGTAAGAGGAGGAGTGTCAGCTCATACTTCAGCCAGGTAAGAGGTTAAGCAAACAGCCACATCTGCCACTTCCTCTCTACAGTTTAAAACATGAACAGTAACTGATGTCTCTGCTGGTGTGCGTCTGTCTCTGTTGCAGGTGTTTCGTGGTCGGAAGGAGATGGACTCGCTAAAGAAGGAGCTGGAGGAAGAGCTGAAGCTCAGCAATGATGACCTGAGGAGTCATTCATGGTACCACGGACCGACGAGCCGAGAGGTGCTCAATGGGCTAATATTCTCACTGTATTTACACTTGCCAAAACATTTTCTGGACACACAAATTAAATGAATGCACTTACTAGGTTTCTTTCAAAGACTTAGGTCTGTACCACCTTTAGCCTGCAGCTGTTTAGCCCTGAATGCAACTCTCAGCAAGAAAGCAAATGAGTTTAATTCCAAGCATAATTTCTAAAACTATATATTACATAATGGCATAAAAACATTAAACTTTCTGGTCGATCACGCTAACCTGTTGATTTGTCTCCAGACTGCAGAGTCTTTGCTTGAGAAAAATGGAGACTTCCTGGTCCGAGACTCAAGTTCCGCCCCTGATGACTATGTTTTGAGCTGCTGGTGGAAGAACGGGCCCATGCACTTTAAGATTATACGAGTGGTCCTTCGTCCCAAACAGGTGTGTCTTTGTGTCCACGTGCAGAAAGTTAGGAATAATAAATTTATTTAAGGTTAAATAAATTAATTATCTTATTATGTAAATGTTAAATAGAAAAATATATCAAAATACACCTGGAACGTAATCCACTATGCTGTAAGAAAGTATCCCTGTTTTTTTTATTTCTTTTTGCATATTTGTCACATTTAAATTATTTAGATCATCAAACACATTTTAATATTACACAAATATAACCAGAGAAAATACAAAATGCAGTTTTTAAATAATGACTTAATTTATTAAGGAATAAGGGATTTCCAAGTGAAACTGCCCTCTTCAAGTAATAAAAAGATGTCCAAACCTGCCAAGTAATTGCCACCTAAACCTAGTAACTGGTTGTGCCAACTTGGAATCAGTTGTTTGTGATAACTGGCAATGAGTCTTTCATATTGCTGTGGAGGAATTTTGGCCCACTCTTCCATGCAGTGAGTAATACAGTGAGTAAACCTCAATCAAACTTTGACTAGGCCACTCTAAAATCTTATTTTGTTTGTTTTTTTTAACCATTCAGGGGCGGACTTGCTAGTGTGTTTCAGATCATTGTCCAGCTCCATAACCCAAGTGCACTTAAGTTTGGAGTCACAAACTAATGACTGCATTTTCTCATTCAGGATTTTCTGGTAGATCGCAGAAATAATGGTTTCATCAATTTTTGTCCAGTTGTCCTGATGCTGAAGCTGCTCAGACCATCACACTACCACCACAGTGTTTGACTACTGATATGACGTTAGTTTCACGCCAAATGTAACATGTAACCTTCTAACAACATGTTCAACTTTTGTCTCATCAGTCCATAGAATATTTGCCCAAAATGATCAAGATGTTCTTTGGCAAATGTGAGACAAGCTTTTGTGTTTTTGGTTTGGAAACTTTTGAATCACGTACACTGACCTTAACTCAAGCCAGTGTTGCCTGCAGTTCTTTAGATGCTGTTCTGGGTTCTTTTATGACCTCCTGGATGAGTTGTTGTCTTCTTGGAGTAATTTCGGTAAGCTGGCCACTCCTGGGAATGTTCACCACTGTTTCAAGTTTTCTCCATTTGCGGATAAAGACTTACTGTGGTTTGCTGGAGTCCCAAAGCCTTAGAATAGTTTTTTGGCCCCTTCACAGGCTGATGCATGTCAATTACTTTGTTTCTCATCTGTTCTTGTAATTCTTTAGGTCGCAGCATGATGTGCTTTGTCAGAGATTTCTTGATTCAACAGGTTTCCAAAATGTGGTTAATCACAGTTCAATCATGACATAGCAAGTGGGTGGCATTTACTTTTTCAAATACGAAAAGGCAGGTTTGGACAACTTTATTCCCGTAATAAATGAAATCATCATTTACTGCATTTTGTATTTACTCTATTTGTGTAATACTAAAATTATTTTAATAATCTGAATCATTTCAGTGTGATAAAAAAGCAAACAATAAAAAACAGTACGGTGTCAAATACTTTATCACAGCACTGTAGATTGATCTGTATGTTCCAAATACTTTAAACTTACACTACTGCTGCTACATAGCTCTGAAACTCTTTCAGAAATATTTACTGATGCATGCAGATCAATAAAGGAAAAGTGAAGTGTATGCTGGGTGAGTGGTTTGAAAAGTATGTACTTGTTAGTTTACTTTAATTTTGCTGTGACCCTGTATCTTTTAGAGGCTCTATAATATGCGTGTGCCTCCCTCTGTGTGACAGGGATACACTCGGGAGCTATTCCAGTTTGAGGGCGATCGGTTTGACAGCGTTCCCGCTCTGATCCGATACTGTGTGGGTGGACAGCAGCCCATTTCCAAGGCTTCAGGTGCTGTGATCTGTCGTCCAATCACACGGACCCTCCCCTTACGTGTCATCATCGAACGACAGAATGAGTCCAAAAGCAGCAGCAAAGGTGCAGCGGGAGAAAAACACACCAACTTTGTCAAAAGACGCAGCCTCAGCACGACACACACTGACACACTGCAAGTCAACAATGCACTGTTAAGGTGGGAGGAAGTCCATTGAATTGAAGTGTAGTATGTACATACATACACTATGATGCTGAAACGCACTATGTCGTCAGAGAAATACAACTTACTTATGACCTTTATTTTATGTGTGGCAGGAGTGGAAGTCAGCCTGCGAACTTAGAGAATGTGGGGCGAAGGCCGTCGCTTCAGTCTGCACAGTCTGACAGCAACATACAAACTGGTACATCATAATCATAAACATGCAACCTATACATACATGTATCATAACATAATATATATTGTGTATTGTGTATATAAAATATTTATAATTTATAATTCATGTGAGGATAAAACAAGGAAACAAACAAACAAAAACTGGGATTGTGAAGTTAGAAAGACATGAGTTTACGAGATCTTTGTAACCTGCTTCTTACCTTTGCTTGAGGCTAGCTGCTCACAGCTACTGTGGTGTGAAGTTTTTGCATTAATATGACCTAAAACATGATCATATTTACATGCAATTAGCAGGAATAAGACAAAATAAAGGGAATCCCATTAAACAAATTATACAAAAAGTAAACATAATTTATTGTGGAAAACGTACAGGCGTATTTTCCTGCTGCTAAACCAACTTTAGCAAAATATTTCTTGTAACCCTCCATATTAGCTTGGAGGGATTTTAGCCCATTCCTCTTTACAGAACAACTTCAACTCAACATGCTGGTCTCTTCTGCTTTAAACATTCTTTGGTAGAGCAACTTGTGCGTTTAGGGTTAGTGTCTTGCTGCATGATCCATTTATTATATTGAGTTTCAGTTCATGGATTTTCAGTTCCAGATCAAGCCACAGTAGATCAAGCGATTCAACTTCAAGAGAAATAGCCAAGCCATGCACTTCCAACACAAAGTGGTCATGTCTCTCTGTCTGTGTGTGTGTAATCTTTTCAGTCTTTTAAACTACATCAATTGGCATCAAAATGTAGTAAAACTTAAAGACTTACCAGACTCGGTGGTTTACATTTTACTTTTCTGGCACTAGCTATTCCTCAGAACACTCTGTCAGAGGAAACCAGCCCTGCCCAAATCTCCCCAGTGTTTCGTACAGGCAGTGAGCCTCTGCTGAGCCCACAACCACGACATGCATTCCCCTTCCATCCAGGTAACATGCACACATAAGCACACATGCAGCTTCTTTCCACCTAAGAAAAACACCTTGTAACTCCATGTTTTGTACCTGCAGGTGGTGGTGTTACTTTGCGAGGTTCAGACGGACAGCTGCACCCCAGGGCTCCTCCGAAACCTCTCAGGGTCTCTGCTGTTTTCGCCAACGCTGTTCCTCCTCCACCTAAAGATGTGGACGTGGATCCCTCCTCTCTCTACGATGAGCTTGTCATCCAGGTAAAAGATAATCCGTTTCGCTCACATCTCTCTATATGGGGAGGTCATGATGGCCTTACAGTCTATGTGTAAATCCTTCATGTGGTGTTCAGGTGCCACAGTCCAGGCGGAAGGGCCATGTGGACCGATTGCGTGCAGAGGAGAAGTGGCAGAGCCGAGCCCGCCTCACAGAAACTTCATTTGGCTTCTTGGAGGCCCAGAAGAAGGAGCCATCAGCACAGCTGTTGTTTTACAAGCAGGCGCAGACGAAGTCCGCGCAGGAAGTGGAGGACTGGCATTTTGAAAGGCCACATGTTTGTATAAATTAGATTTAATTTTGTTTGTTATACTGATCATACCAGTATATACTCCATAACCACAAATCATGTTTACTTTTTTATTCTTTTTTTCAGGCTTTTAAAGTGCTTTTAGCCACCAGTGTCAAAGTCAAATACTGTTGCAGGGCAAAGCATCATCTTATCTCCACATGAACATTTATTCAATCACAATCACAGTTTGCTAATCAATTTTCAATCAATCAAAATTGTTTAAGACAATTTTTAACAAATCTCAAAAACTCAGTGGTTTCAACTTCTCAAATTTGGTCAGACAAAAGAAACAGGGTTCTCCGTTTTTAATAGAATAAATAAATAAATCACAAACTCAATAAATAATACTAATAACAATATATAATATCTTATAAATCAAATAATCAAATCAAAGGAGTTGGATGATTTGCAAACCCATTAGGGTGTCATATTAAGTTGGATTTGACTTTTCTAAAATATCCCTAAATGTTTAAGATAGTGGTACACATTTACACATTTTGAATTATGTGTAACATAAACATCAGCTAAGAGAAACTTGGAAAATATGTGTAGTGTTCAAACTGACTTGTTGAAGCCGACACAGTCGTAAGAGAATCTACGTCTTGTCCTTTTACTATTATGACTTTCTTTAGCCACCAGGTGTCAGAGTGATACTGAAACTGACAGTTTTTAAATGCTGTTACTGTTATTTGGTAAAAAAAAAAAAAGTCAGTTGTGTACTGATCACGTAAAATGTTTCCTACACCATCACAGATAGAGTCAGTGTCGTGTTTCCAGCTGGATCAGTTTGAGTCGCTTCTCTTACCGAAGAACAACCGTCCTCTGGAGCCCAGCGTCTTGCTGGCACTCAAAGAAATTTTCAACCGCTGTGATGCCAAAACCACCGCTCTGCACATGCTCAGTGTGGACTGTCAGGTACATACCCCACTGCCACCTAATCTTCAGAAGCAACATGCTTTATTTTGGTGTTTACACACCCCATGAATGCAGGGTTAATGTCCTAAGAAATGTTAAAATCAAAAGCAAATAGTGTGATAAAAGCTTCAGGTAACATTCTTGACCATCACTAGTGGTATTTTGTGTAGTACTCTTTTATGGACTCTAGTCATTTAGAACCAACTATTAGCCAATTTCAGACCTTTAGAGATTTAACGGTATTTTTACTGTTACTGTTTTACCGTACTTTATCAACATATATTAAAAGTAGTTTCACTAATCACTCGATAAACTGGATGTGAAACTGGCTGTTGATTTGAAATTGTTGTACTGTAGGTAGCGCGCATTGCTGGGGTGACGGATGAGCAGAAGATGATCATGGGAGTTGAATCCGGGCTGGAGCTTGTCACTTTGCCACACGGGCACCAGTTAAGGCAGGATTTGTTAGAAAGGTAAGTGAAGCTCACATACTTAAAACAGTTAAAATGAATTAATGCATGGATACAGTATATAGATAATGTTTTTTACCCAAATTGTAACCATCTTTGCTTATAATTTGTAGTATTTAGTAATGCAGATATTTTTGGTTTCATTTACAACCAATTTTGTTTGTGGTGTTAAAAACAGATACCATTTGACATCAGCACCTTTTTCCACAGTGTTCCTGTCAACATGGAAACTGCAATACTGTTAACTGTTTCTTTGGTAAACAGTGGTTCTGTAGCTTATCCAGAGTAATTTTAAATGTTGTTTTGCTGTTTGCAAGCAATTTTTTGAATTCCATTAGTAATGCAAAATTCAGTTTATATGTACTGTAGTGGTTTTGGCTCATCTTTCTGGTTGGCTACAGTAGGTGCTACAAGTAGGAGGTGAGAAAATTGTCCCTCACCAACTGCCTTATTGTGTTTTCTCATATACGCCTCTAATTAATTAATCTTGAAATTTTTAGACATCATCTCATGGCCCTGGGAGTCGCTGTGGACATCCTAGGCTGCACGGGGACTGTAAGCCAGAGGGCAGCTACTTTACATAAATTAATCTTATTGGCTCAGGCCCTGAAAGACCACGCCCACAACCTCTACTCATTCTCAGCTGTGATGAAGGCGCTGGAGATGCCTCAGGTGGTTTAAATATAGCAAAGAAACACATGCTCTGTGCAAAATTAGCATGAAGAGTGCAAATGTGGTTGAAATCTTCGAACACATATTTGTGTGTGCACATATGCAGATTTTGCGACTGGAAATGATGTGGCGAGCGCTGAGGAGGAACCACACAGAGAGCGCGGTGTTATTTGAGAAGAAACTTAAACCCTTCATGAAGTCGCTGAATGAAGGAGACGGTGAGTGGTTATTTTTTTTTTGGTTCATTTTTGTCCTTTTTAAGCTCAAGACATGGTTACATATTGGTTAATAAAAATCTTTAAAGAAATGTGATTAAGAAGTGCTCAGGCGTAGGCAGAAATGAAATAAATGATGAGCTGTTGACAGTTCAACTGTATATGAAAACAATAATTAAGATCTTCTCATTTTTTTAGGAATATTAAAATAAGAAATGGTGATATGTAATTCCTCAGTGGCCGAACTATTGAAATATGTTAAGTGACATTCAATTTGATATCAAGTTACTGCTAAAAGTGTTAAATCAGTAACCAGAACATGAAGTGTACTGTTGCCTTAAGCCACCAGCTTCAAGTAGAGATGGTGACGCTAACTCAAGTGACATCACTTTTTCATCAGTTTCAGACATTGTGAAGCTACAACATGATTAATGCAGCTTTTTTCTGCATATGCAGCAGAACTCCTCAGGGCCTGTACGCACACTTTGATGTGTAAAACTGCTGCACTTCCTTTAATTGAGTAAAGCTCTAGAGGGGGAAAAATTATACATTTTTAAGCAGTGAAGGTGTTGCATCACTTCCTATGGGTTCTTTATTCTTTTTTTTTTAGAATCTGTAGTCCAGGGATCTATAGCCATGCCACATCTGGTTCCCCTGTTGATGTTAATGGAGGGCGAAGACCCAGTGGAGAACAGTGAGCGAGGCTGTCAGCTTCTCTATGACGTCCTCCAGTCAGCTCGCAGTGCTGCTCTGCACGCCCAGGATTATCAGAAGCATGCACACACACTGCTCTCAGGTAGAGACACACACTTACGATGATGCCTCATATAAGAATGCTAGAATATTAATGTTTTTCTTTCTATGAGGCTTCAAATCAAACTGCTTGTTTTAACCTGATCAATGCTGCCTCCTTACATGGAACTCCATGTTTCATTGTTGGAAATTCTTACGACTCCTAAATTACTATGAGAGTATAAGTTCACACTCACAAGAGGTCTTGACCACTCGAGTTTTGTTTGTATAAAAGATAACATTCATAGTACATCAAAATGGGTAAATGAAAACAAATTCTCTCAAAATCACACATATACATGTGCTCACATGTTCATACGAGTGGTTCTCACGAGGCCCATTGAAAGTACTCTGTCAGGAAGTAGAAAAGTTTAAAGTATTATGCTCATAAACAGTGTACATTGTGAATTTAAATTGATATTACATCATATGTGGTTTCTTATCTGATCAATCGTTCACCACACTGCTCCACTAGGAGGCTGGGAGCCAATCCCTGAGCTGCTGGAGGCCTTTCGGACAGAGTTCGCCCTACGGCTGTTATGGGGTCATTTGGGGGCAGCGGCCAGCAGAAAGGAGCGTTATGAAAAGTTTGACAAGATTCTTTGTGTCCTCTCTGATAAACTGGAACCCGCAGAGTTAACCCCACAACGGTCTGACCCTTTCACCTGAGCCTCAAGGCCTGTGTCACAAACTGAAAAATGAAATCAGCAAAGATGAAAAGACATTTTTTTTTGTTGGTGTGTCAAAGGTGGAGATCTGACCGACTTCAAGGGAAAAGCTCTTTTCCACTTTACTTGCTGACTGAACTTATCAAGCAGCAACTTAACTTTAAAAACATTATCAGTTAACAATTACCATTATCTACAATATCTGAACAGACCTTTGCTGTGAAAACTGCAGCATTTGATTCATTTTTATATTTTCCCAAAACCAAAACCTTACGTATGTTTACTTTTCCAAATGTGTATTTTTGACTCAGACTCTTTGATACTTGAGATTCCAAAGGACCAGCACGAACAAAGTTGCCTTTTTCACTGAACTGCTGCTGTAAGGGACCACACTGGATTTTATTTTCATTTCAGAGTTTCTAATGTAATAAATGAATGTTGTATGTTTTTGGATTTAATATTTCTCATAAATAATACTGTCAAAAAAAAAAAAAACACAAGACATCCTTTTCTTTTTAAAATTTACTCAAATGATACAAGTAAATACATAATTTTCTGTTCAAAAATGGATCATAAAATACATTAATACCCCTTAAAGGTTGAGAAAACATTACTAGTGCAGGACAGTGGTACAGGAAGAGATGAGTAAACAAAAGTGAGATTGTTAAAGCCCCCCCCCTCCATCCACAAAAGAATAATGCATGTGCAGAGATTCTGACACTGGAAGACAGTTTTAAAGTTTTACTGCTAAAGGAGTAAAGATCGTTGGCAACTTAAGTTTACAAACTTGTACAAACAAGCATGTTTATGGTGCATCTCAACATTTCTACATGTGGAAACTCACACTGAAAACTGACTGGCAGTAAAGCAGCAGAATCTTTTGTTAAACAGTTAAACTTCTGAATGAATAGTTTGCATAGGTCATAGAGTTTTCAATGAGAACGGATGAGTACATGTAATAATAAAATGCTATAGTAGCACAGACACCAAAATCTGTGTCACTACCATCAAAATTAGATCATCCACCTGTCCAAAGACTCCATTCCCACCAAATTGTTTAAACTCAAATTGCATTGCTTCTCCCAGAAAAAGAGAATCCATCGCTGCAATTATTAGCTTTTTTCTCTGCTCTGTGGCAAAACATCAACTTAAAAAGCCCAATTTAGACATTAGTGACCTAGGTAATAACAGGTCAGTCTGAAATTGTGCTTTTCTCTTCTGGACAAGATTTTATTTATACAACACAAAAGACACTTGGAGTTTTGGAAATTCTGGCCATTGCACTAAAACAGGTTTATTTGAAGGTAGTAAATGACCTGAGACTTTCGAGTAATCAGTACAATGTGGTTGTCATCATTCTGTTAGCAGTAAGCAGTCAGTGTACAAGCTCAAACAAACCAAGGCATGGTGAGAGATCTTGGAGTGATTTTTAGTCTGACCTAAATTTTATCTGCCATTTTAGCAACGTTGCAAAAACATGCTTTAATAATACATAATTTTTAACTCAGAGCAGTGTTGAAATGCTAATTATTGCTTTTATTACCAGCTGAAATTTTTTCAGCTGTACGTTTTTGCTGGGCTTTCTAAGAACTTTAAATTTTAACTTGATGGCAAAGGACTCCAGTTATTTTAAGACAATGAAAGGGAAATATGTGATAATGTCTCCCACTGTGCTTTTACCACAACCATAAATTTCTATAACATATCATACAGTGTTAATGAATAGCTTCACATTTTTTTCGCTTGCCATTATTAAATCGATTTCTAATGCACCACAGTCCTCATTCTGTCTAAGGTGGACGTTCACTGAAGCTAATTTAGGGTTTTAGCAGTCTGACTTTATAATATCTCCAATATTAAATTCCTTTCTTACTGAACAGCAGGAGAGGAAAGCAAGAATGAACTTCATATTAAAAATACAAAAAAAAATAGATTGATTAATCTAACTTCGACTGCTGAAGCCTCATCTTAATTTTGGGATATATTTTTGTTAATTATTTCCCCATCACTTAGGGAACTAACTGTTTCAAGCTACACAAAAAATGTGAACTCATCCTTTAACATGGAAGCTCACTAAGGGATATCATACCTTGTGCACACCCTATAGCATAGTGGTTTTCATCCACATATCAAGTTACTATCATTAAAAACTCACATTATCCTGGAAAGAGGTTTTAGCAGAGGAATTGTCTTACAAAGAGAACATCTTCAGCAAGTTAAGGGAAATAAAGTGGGTGGATATACAACACAAAGAAATGCAGCTTTAGGCTACTATGATGCTGAATATGTTACACAAGTTGTCACTTAAGACTGTGACAAAAAGTTCAGGCATACATTCAAAGGTTTGGTTTTAAAAGAGCTGGAGTGTAAAAAGATCAGGCAGGACTGACAGTCTCTCTCTCCTGCCTCAGTGATCAGAGACGGGGGGATGTATGATATTGCAATCAGCCTAGATAACCAGCTTTTATCAAGCTAATAATCACTTTCATCTCACCACACACATCACTGGCTGAGATAAAAGATGTAGAGATCAGCTTCAATAATCATGATGACTTTGTATTCACCTTTGGTTCTTCACTTCCGCCACATCAAGTGTGTGTGTTATGGGGTGAGTTTGACGTAGGAAGAAGGTATATAACCCTCCTCTCCACTGGCTCTAAGGACTCTCATCCATCCATCTCCTTTATCCTCCTCCATTACACTCAACAGCTCTCCTTCCGTAATGGAAATGGTGCCCTCACTGTTACCTGCACGCAAACACACAAAAGTATGATGTGTATGTAAAAAAGGTGAAAAGAGGTCTATTTATAAACAAGTTGAGCATTAAAACTTAAATGTACCTTCGAAGGTGTACAGGGCCGTGCACTGGCCAATAGGACTTGCTATGTCTTCAAACTCGTCGTCGAACTCTGTGTAGATGTTGTGAGATTCCTCAGCCGCTACAACACTGCAAATGAAACAAAAATCCAGATCTGTCATTTCTTCAGACCATGCAGACCTAAGACAGTTAATACAGTTCTGTGTACAGTAAATATGAGCCTACAGTTAGCAGCTGGGGAGCTTAGCTAAGCATAAAGACTGACAAAATGGCCAAACAGCCATCTCTCCAAAGATCACTAATGCTTAAGTTATCTCATTTTTACAATCCATAGACAAACCATACATAAAAATGGCAGGATGTTTTATGAGGAAGGTTATATGTCAGACTATTACTTAACCAGGAGCATTAACTTTCTTCACACTGACAAGACGCAGCTGCTTCCAGTGAGAGACACCACACTGCTACAGTCTGCTATGAAATGCAACGCAAGTGTTCATGTCAAAGATTGTTACGGAGTCAGTGGGATACCTTTTGGCATTCTAGTGACTGTTGAAGGAAGCGGCGAATAAGACTAACACAACTGTTAGGTTTCTATACAGAAAACCAGAAAGTGTGATGACCAATCAATTCCTTCAACTCTAGCTTTGACAAACTGTAATTACAACAATGCAAAAATCAACTACCTGTAGAACCCAGTACCCTCATCAAGCACCAAGCACATTCATTATCTCTTTTAGCCACTGAGTCACGCAAACGTAAATCCTAGTTAATCAACTTCTACAACCACTCTTAAGATTTGACACAAGTTTTAAGCCGAACACAATCCTCCTAATTTTGGATCGGGCTTGGGACTGACAATGACAATGAGTACAATGGCTTAGCAGTGGCTGGGGTTTTTGTGGACATTTGGTTAGATCAGTGTCCTGTTCAGGACAGAGGAGGAGATGGGGTGTAAACCATCGACCCTAGGGTTGAAGGGTGACCACACTCTTTCTGAAAGGCTTACCTATGTTGAGAATTATTGTTGATGGTGCTGGAAGAGTCCTCTCCTCCCACTGCTTCTGACAGCCAAGACTGTAATGAACAGCAACAAATATTTAAAAAACGCACAAATACTTAAATATCATGTCATAATATGAGTAGACACAGTCCTCCATATTGTTTGAAACAAACACCATACTTTAAAAAAATTTATTTAAAAGGTTTTATTTTACTATGCCGAACTAGCAGATATGTTTATATAATTTATAAATAAAATGTGAGACTATGCAGAGAATACAGAAGCAAATAAATAAACAAGGTGTTTCTCCCAAACCTGATGGAGGGACTGTACAGTATGTGTGAATTTCCCAACCTCATATTTGGCGAGCTCCGCCTTCAGACGCCCTATGTTCTGGGCAGTTTCTGAGATCTGAGGCTCCAGACTGGAGGGGTCTCCCATCTGTGGATTCTGCTCGTACACGCCCTTCATCTTCTCCAGTGCGTCACTGAGGTCAAACAGGGAGAAAATGGCATTGTTTTGTAAATGTGAGCACTGATTAAGGAAGTTTCTCACTTGTGCAGCACAACTGATAAGGACAGGAGGGTTTGGCAGGAGTGTTTACACGTTATGAAGATTAGCTAACAGGACATGTTGTATTAGTGATGTGGATGATAAGACCTGGTTCCAATATTCTCAAAAGGTGCTGGATGGGACTGAGGTCAGGGTTCTGTGCAGGCCATTTAATTTTCTCCACACCAAACTGGGAAACTTAATGGCCCTTGTTTTGTGCACATCATTTTTAAACAGGAAACAACCTTCCATGAACTGTTATTATGAAAATGAAAACACACTATTGTCCAAAATACCAGTGAATGGTGTAGCATTTATATTTCCCTTCACTGGAACCGAGGGGCCTATCCCAAACCAGACCACAAGTAAACAAAACTATGTGGCCACTTTTAGGTATAGTCTGTAATGTGTATATATTGTGAGACTACCTGACTACCTAACTTGGCTTCTGCCAATTGAAGTATTACAATTCATATAAAAGTATTACCCAGAAGCCCAGAAACATATCTGTCAAATTAAAGTACCACATCATTAAATCCAATACATGTTGCCATTAACAACATCATCAGTATATTGTATTGTGATATGTAGTGACATGTTATCACCTCTGGTCCTGCGCCTTCTGCAGCTCTTTTGTGATTTCATCGATTTTTGCATGTAGCTTCTTCTTCCTCTGCTCTGGAGGAAGGTGAGAGAAATCCTCTGCAGCAGGCAGCTACACACACACACACACACAGAGCATCATGTACTGTATACATCATCCTTACAATGTTTACCACCAGATGTCACTGCTCCCTGCCTCTATCTCTCTTTCCCACTGCTAACAAGACGTTAACAATCAGACTAAAAGGTTAATTCTCCAAATACAGCTCACTGAGCAAAATAAAACAATAAGACAGAATAAAACAATAGAAAGCCACATAGCTGTTGTGCATTAAGGAAATATACCTGTTCCAATTAGTGAAGGGAATAGAGAGAGAAAAAAAACACATTTACAGACAGGGAGTAACATCCTGTGATGGCTATGCATTATCCAAAGGAGAATACCAGTTAATGTCTGTGTAATGGTTTGGACTGGTGCATATTCTTTGTCCTGTGATGCCACACCGAGATATTCACCAATTTCTAAAACTAAAGTTTTTAATAAGAGGAAATTGTGATATTTCAGATGCATTTTTAAAATGTGATTTAGATTCTTTACATGTTTTAGAAATAGTTCCTATGTTGTTTTAACTCTGACCTTCGACCTTCTTAAATATCTACATCTTGTTCTTGTTAAAAGGCTTCACTGCAGACTTGTGGACTAGTTTGGTGATGTAGTGCAGGCTGACTGAGGGAGGTGTGATGTGATAAAAGCCTTGACAACTTTCCAAATGTTAAGTTTAAAGACGAGGAAGGGTTTTTTTTGTCTCTTCAGAGCAACATAAAAAACATACTGTAGTGTCAGAATAACAGTAACAAAGCATGATTGTTTGGCTTATCCAAAGTAGCATCAACACTGTTTCTGAAAGGAAAGGTTACACTTTTAGTTCGTTTAGTTTTCTAAACTAACTATGTGCATTGTTACCTACAGTACCACTAGAGGAAAATATGTAGTATGCGTGTACTTTGAGTGGACTAATTATATGCTACAAAGACATCTGAAGAGGGAGTACACACCCTGACAAGTGTCTAGTCTGGCTCTGCTCAAACAGATTGTGTTTGATAACGTGTGCATGTGCAGAATCAGAGGCCCGTTCTTGTTCTCAACTGAGAGAAATAAAAGTTTTATATCCATATGGCATCACAGGAAAAAGGCTTGGTTTTCTGTTTTTTTAAAGAGAAAGTGATTAATTGAGTTAAATTAGCTCCTTCAATAGAAAATGTCATTAGAAAGCTCTTTCAGCTGTCCCCAGTCAAGTGATCTTGCTTGCACTGTCAACTAGTGGTTCCTACAGTGCATGCTGTTTAAACACTCATGTTTAAAGAGCACACACCAGATGTGTATGTAACTTCACAGCTGGTTGAGGTCACACAGACCAACAAACTGCACAGATGTGATCACATGTGTTGTCACATGAAGCCTGGTCACACTCGCATTTACAAACAGTGAAATACTGTGGCAAACTCTACTGTGAATTTTTGGAACAAGTCTGACTTTGTCAAAGTTACGACTTTGTGTGGCAAACTTTACCAAACATGTGTGATCTGACACTGCTGAATTTAAACTGTGCTCCAGTTTGATTCTAGTATAATGTAATCTAATGGTTATGTTAAAACCAGAGCAAGCTAACCAACCTCCCTCACAGATGGAGCTGGTAGCAGCACAATAAACAAGCTAGCTAGTTTAGAGACCATTTTTGAATGATCAACAACTCATTATTATGTGAAATATATCGAAATGCAGAGTGTAAAAAAATTAACTTGGTGGTGCCACTTTTTTGGCGTGACCAAGGCAACAGGTGAACATTTGATTTTAAGTTGCATAAAATCATTTAGATTTTTTTAAAAATGCATTTGCATAGTTGGCTCAATTAGATTTTATGACTTTTGAAAGTGTAAAACTAGCTGAGGTAGCTGAATTCAAGATAGTAAGTTAATGTTCTTAATTTTACTTTAATAACTTAGAGTCATTTTGCACCAAACGTAGTACAAAAATAACACCCAAGGCTGCTCCGGGTAGTTTGGGTACAGGTAGAAGTCATACCAACTCAAGTTTATAAGTTGTAAAAGGGTCTAGAAATTAAAATGAGACAATATAAATGTAATGAACTTGAAATTAATAAAATGTACATATTTACATTTAGTAAACAAGAAAAAGTTTGTTTATATCACTACATTCCTGTATGTTTAACAGTGTACCTTTAAACCCACAGAAGTCAGTGCAGCAAGATCCTGTGTACAGTTAAGTTAAAGGACAGGTTCATAATTGTTTGTATATGTACACTGAAACAGTTTCTGCTTTCTATAATTGTTTGTCCTGTTTATGCTTGTTATTAAAGACGTTTTCCCAATTTGCTGATGGAGAACAAAAAACAAAAAGTTAACAGCACCCCATCATTCAATTACAAGCACATTAGGTAGGGATTTTATTGAACAGTATGAACAGCAGGCAGCACCAGTTTCAATGTTCATATAGCTATTGTTAGAATATTGTTTTAATTTGTGAACCAGTCCTTTAAGTAGTATTTCCTTGTAAATAACCAGCACCAGACCACTGTTATCAAGCACCTGTCGAGTTTCAACCCTTTATATATAACAATGTATGTTACCATGTGCTTCTCAGCCTGAGACATCTAGACAGAGAGAAATAGAGACTTGTTGTGAGGCAGGTACAAATACAAATACACTGAAAAAGCACTTGTGCAAAAAGAAACATAACAAAAAATAACAAAGCAAGAATGTTCAGGTACTGCAACAAGTTGTTTAAATGAAAAGTATCAATGATGAGGTGAGATGTGTACAGTACAAGGATGTGAACCAAACAACAAGGGAAGATGGAGACAAGTCCTGGACCAAAAGTTGGCCAACATGGGAGTGTCACTCACCGAGCAAGGGTTTGAGTTTGACAGAGCGACTAATACCCTTCAGACAGAGAGAGGAGGGAGGTGCTGCAGCTTGTTGAGGGGGGGAGGGAAAGAAGAAGGGAAACAGGGTGGCTGCAAGAGAACGGGGATGGGGGGAAAAAAAACAAGGTGAAAGAACAAGGAACAGAGGAAAAGGAGCAAAGGAGAGACAGAATGGCACTGGGTATAAGAGGAAAGAAGAGAAGAAGAAAGAAGGGTGAGGCAATAAGATGTAGTTTTTTTTTTTACAAAGTGGGTGTTCTTGGGCAAGTCTGTGCAGCAGACTGGAATCAGAATAGGCCCCTTAGGACAACAGGGTGGTGGGGTAAGACATGACAGGAATGTGTGCCGAGTTTCGTGTGTGTGTGTGTGTTTGTTTTAAAGCATTGTTATTCGAGCATCAGGCTGTCGTCAACAGCAGTAAGACAGGAAGAAAGCTGGGCTCTGCTCCTCACATCGATTTGACGATTTGAAGCTTTGACACGAGACTTTCGTCTCCTTTAGTTCTTTCAAAATGTACCTGGAGCAGCTGTCAGGCAAAATGTCAACACAAACAGGTCTGCCCACAGTTCGCTGTAACGCGACACCCTTTATTCTTGGCGTATTGAGAAATTTGGGAAATTATGACATAATTACTATTTAAATGTAAACATGTAGGTTATTAAAGGATAAGTGTAAAGAAGTAACACACGCCAACAAATCCCAAAAACCAAAACCAACAATGAACTGATCCCACTGAGCAGTACTGATAAACAGTAGTTTGGGAGGGTAACATGTTCATGTGGTTTATTTTGAGCCAATCCCACAAACACTACTCTGGTGCCATAAAAAATATGCCTGTATTAATCCACAGATGAAATTAGTTCAGAGCAAATGGATTAATTATTCCTGTTTGTGTAATTTTCATTATAAACTACAGTGTCCAGCTTTAATAACCTACTCATTTTTAAATGTAAATGTCAAATCAACTGTACCATCATCAGTCCAACAGAAAACATAATTAATTACGACACTATGGTGGAAATATCAATTAAAGCTGTGAAACAGTATTGGTGGTAGAGGGACATTTTAATACCATACACATTTGCAAGAAAAAGTAATTAAAATAAAATAAACTATTGGAATTTCCTGATTTTCTGCATAAATTGGTCATGAAATGATCTGATCTTCACAAATATCACCAAACACAATATTTCTAAGCAGATAACACAAACAGTCACAACCTTGCATGTCTTTATTGAACACAACTTTTAAACATACAAAGTGATGGTGGAAAAAGTAAGTGAAACAGTGTTTTAATAAATGGTTGAACCACCTTTGGCAGCAATAACCTTAAGCAAACACTTCCTGTATCTGCGGATTAGACTTTCTTGGACGATTCTTCCTTACTGAACTGCTTCAGCTCTGCCACATTTTGAGGGAGCCCAGCCAAGTTCACTCCAAAGACACATTGAGGTGAAAAGAGCCCAAGAGTAACAGCGAAAAACTTAAAGGATTCAGTGGAGCTGGTTATCATCTGTGCTCATGAGTCAGCACTTCACAAAATATTGAGAAGGCATGGTATCCATGGTAGGACACCACAAAGGAAGCCACTACTCTCCAAACAAAACATTTCAGGACCCCTGAAGTTGCCAAACACCAGCCTGACACTCCACAACAGTGCTGGGAAAATGTGTTGTGGACAGATGAAACACAGACAGAATTGTTAAGGAGAAAATGCAGCACTGCATGGCTTAAAAAGAGGACGCGTGACAGCATCATCACAACATTGAAGTTTGATGGAGGGAGCATCGTGATTTTGGGCGTGGACTGCTTGCAACTGTGGAGGGAAATATGAATTCTCCAGAGGATAATGTCAGGGTGGCTGTCTGCAAGCTGAAGCTCACAAGAAGCAGCATGATGCAGCAGGACAATGGCCACACATGAAGGGTAACCTACTACAGACTGGCTTTGGAGACACAAAATCTGCTCGTTCGAGTGGTCCAGTTAAAGCCCAGACCTGAACCCAATAGAGATGCTGTCATGTGGCAGAGCTGACGGAGTTCTGTAACAAAGAATCCTCCTGGACCTTGTGTAGGTCTAATCTGCCGCTACAGCGAGTGTTTGCTTGAAGTTTTTGCTGCCAAAGGTGGTTCAAACATCTATTAAAACACTGTTTCACTTATCTTTTCCAGTATCACTTTGAATGTTACTTGTTGTGTTTAATAAAGAGACTGTGACCATATTATACAGATTACCAGGAAATTGAAGTTCACTTACTTTTACTTACTTTTTCTTGTAACAGTTATATAGCAAGGTAAAAAGGCACCTGCCCACAGATAACTGAGGAACGTTGTAGAATAAGTCTTTTAACTAGTAAATCTAGACTGTTAGATACTGAAGCAGAGAAAAGAGACGTGCACATGTTGCAAGTTCACCTTGTTCTTCTTGCTGAAAGGCCAGAGTTTCCCACGCGGTTTGGATGAGTACAGGTTGGTTTCAGAGTTCGGTGACTTGGGTCTGTGGCTGTAGTCTTCAAACTCCACATCTACGGGTCGTTCAAAACCAGATTTGTGCTGCTCTATGAACGATGTCGAGTCCTGCAGAGAGAAGTACAGGTCTGATATCAACAACAGGTCTGACTGGATTTCTGATATTTCTGTTTGTTTTAAATAATACAAAATTATTTAGAATTATTAAGATAAAAGAATTAATAGAGAGAGAACCTGTTTCTCATCAATTTTGTTCCCTGATGCAGTGATTCCATCGAGACACTTGGAGATGATCGGCTGCACTTTCTTCTCAATTTCTGAAAAGTGACAGTAGCCCTCTGCCAGCCACCGGATCCTCCGTTCATCCATGTCCTGCAGTTTCTATTTACCACACAAACAAACAGCAACCTCTTCAATTTCGTGTTGTGTTCACATAGTCTGTGATTATTCAATCCAAGTCCAACATGCAAAATACTGAGTCAAGCCACAGTCATCTCACACTGTAGATCTGCGGTATCTCTGTGTAGTAGAAATGTTTTTGTTCCTTGTTGTATTTCTGGAGCTGTGCTGCATAGTCGCTCCTGCACTCTTCCGCTGAGTGTGTGCGGGCATTGGCATGCTGCTTGGCCTTGAAAGCAGGAAATGCAAAGTTGGAGATGGGAGATTATGTGCAGGGAGAAAGAGGAAGGAGGGGCAGGACATGCAAGATGATAGAAACAGACACAGAAGCAGACAAAGAAAGTTCAAGATTTGTTGACTGAAAATATCTTGAAAAACAAAAGAATTCCTTATTGTCAATGGCAACGTGCGTGTGTGTGTTTGTTTTTACTTTCTCAACTTCGAGCCTGGTAGCATTGAGGTCATTCTCAATTTTGTCTGCTTGTTGTGTAGCTTTTTCAGCCTCTGCCCACTCCTTCGCAAAACGCTTCTTAGTCTGCAGGCATGAACACATACACACACACACACACAAACAGAACAATACTAGTGTTAATGAGGTAAAAGTCACAGGATTGAATTCCACAAGAGGCACAACATATGCAAGGGGACTCCAGCTGATCTAAATTACAAAATCAACTAGAACATAAGCTACACATGTTCTCATTGTGTAATATGGCGATGGTTTGAAAAATCTGCCTGAAATTTTGAGGTGATCAAATCATAAAAATAACGAGACATTCTTTAAAAAGAGCTTATATG
>OMLM01006218.1:12926-30656 GCA_900302695.1 Helostoma temminkii | reverse complement strand
GTTGAGGTTTTGGAGCCAGAGGCATAGATAATGAGTTCTCAGAGGGGGGAAAAGCTACACAGGGATCGTACAGAAACACAGTTTTCGGTGTCCTGGATACTAAAGACTTGGAAGGAAGCAGCGAAGGAGGAACGAGCAGAAATAAAAAAAAAAATACGAGGACGCTGGAGTGAAATGGGAGTTTTGCCAGACGACACCTGCACCAGGAAGGAGAGTGACTGGGGAAATCAGGTGGCTGTGAAACAATCCTCACATACTGAGCGTCATGTAAGACCCAAAAGTTTGTAAAGAATATATCCTGCTGCTTCACTCCATTACTTCACTGTCATGCATGTTTCTGCGAGAGGAAGAAACACTGACAGTAAACGACAGAGTGTTCAAGAATGAGATAATCATTAGCTCAGTCTGAAACCGCCGCCCTGTGACTGATGGTCCCAAGGGCCTATCCAAACCCTGAAACCAGTCAGACTTGTCCCATCCCTTACTGTGACTAATCACAGCAGTGTTTCCTGATTCAGGCTGATTTAAGGTCATATTCTGGCCCATTTCAATCACAATGTAAGGTGCAGGTCGCTCCAGCTTAACACACCATCTTCAACTGTATTTCCCTCACTTTATAGATGACAAACAGGAAGACAGAGACAACTGCAACAATCACTCTAGTAAAGACAGCGACAGTGCCAAGTAGTAGAAGTCTGTGCAACTGAGGCCAACACAGAAACTACAGCAAAGGGAAATGATACAGGATCTGAGTTCCCTGAACTGCAGCTTACACCTACACACCAGACAGATCAAGAAAACATCAGTTTCAGAGTCTGATCATCCACTATAGGACATTTTGAAAAGCTTTACCTGTATTTTAAACTTTGCATGGTGCCACTACAGCAGGTGGTATTTGGTATTAACACGATCGACGTCAACACACAACGTGTTTTAAACGACAAGGTGGACACAAGTCCGCTAAGGGAAACATGTAACGCTGGTCTTCACCGACAGGTGTCAGAACACAGTGCATCACAGTTTGCTGCATATGGAGCTGTGTAGCCGCAGACCAGTCACAGAGACCCCATCACCCACAACATTCAGGCCATAAGGTGGTTTTAATGCTGTGGCTGACGTTTGTCTTCTCTGTGACCACGGACTAAAACGCTCGCTGAAGACAGATGCAACCAAGACGCTGGAACCCAGAAACGTCGACAATCTGAACACACAGAGTAACAGGGTGGTTCTGTCTCTGTGCGACGGTCCGTTGTTTAGACACAAATGACTGGTACGACCCAGTTTAAATTCCACATGTCACAGCTTCGCTATCAACTCTGTTTGTATTTATGCCACTTTGACGTTGTGTTTTAACAAGAAACACCAAGATTTATCATGTTACAACAAAGAAATGTGATCAAACTGTGTGGAGCCCATATGGAGCATCACATTTAACAACATCTGGTGGCGGTTGGTAAACCTTAACAGGAAGAGCCACCGAATCAATCATTATAAAATCACTCTGCACAGCCAAATAGAAATCCCAAACATACCAACTATGCCAGTCTGCCTGGCTGAATTTGGTCAAGCATTGTCACTGTTATGGAATGAATTCTTTTGATTGTTGACTCACAGCTCGAAATGAAGCTGAGCTGGTACAAGTAGACAATAATGTGTGTCAGACAGAGACAACTCTACTGGATGTCTACTAGCATGTTAGGGGGGTTGATAAGAGCAAATTTGTGCTTTTCAATATATTAATATGTTCTCTGTGAGTCGGCATAATAAGGTGAGAGATGATTGATCGGCTTACGTAAAACTGGAGAACTGTAGTGTGTAGGTACACCCTGCTTCCAGTGTCGGGTCTGGATGTGTAAAACTAAAGTACTAGAAGATACTGTAGCAGCTTGTGATCATTTCATTTGATTCAACTTTAGATTATTTAACCATTAACTCAATAAAATGTCAGAAAACTGTGAAAAATGCCAGTTTTCCAGCACCAAAATCTATCCATCTATATCTCCACATAATTTAAGACAAAGAGAAGCAGCACATTTCAGCTGAAATTGGTTCGACATAAAACACACGCTGCAGTAAATTAATTTTTTTGCAATAATCTTCCACTGTGACTGATCAGTTTTGGGTCGAAACAACTTTTGTTGGATAGAAAATCAATCAAAAACGATCCTGATAATCAATCGATCGCTTAACAAGCAAAATGACAAAGATTCTGTAGCTCCAGCTTCTCAAGAGGAAGGATTTCCTGCCTTTCTGTGCTGTAAAGACCATAAACTTTTCCACACGTCTCACGGGACAAAACACTGAATCCAACAACAGGGAATTTAGAAAACTGATGAGCGCTTCTTATATTTTACAGACCCAGTGATTAACAGCCTGGATCTGTGGCTCATTCCCTTTACTCACACTGGTGTTAGGGTGTCATTGATGAGACGGCGTCTGGCCACAGGAGAGTTGCTGTGAATCACAGCTGAGAGCTCTGATGGAGCGATGAAGTATTCTCACAACCAAACCGTGGAGATGAACAATTTCTGAGCAATGTTACAAAGAAAGCTCATGTTCAAGACTACAGCAGTAAAGAGGAAAAAGGTGGCGGAGTGCACCTTTAACCCAAAGTGTGTAGGAAAGAATACACAGCATTTCAGTGAGCAGGAATAAATAAACCTCTCTTCTTTTCCTTCGGCCAGAGATAAGGTATGCAGCAGCAGGAGTTGCGAAATCCTGCGTAGAGATAAACTCCTGCTGCTGTACTCGAGATTACTTAACCCAGGCCTCATGGAAAAGCGTGAGCCCCGTGTGAAGACGAAAACAATAGCAGGACACCCAGGTCTGAGAGGTTGTTGAAGGTATTCTGTGTAGGGACTTATCCCCGAGGGCAGCGCTCTCTTCTGGGTCAGCTGTCAACTTACCCAGAGATCGGTTCCCCAGCCCATGTCTGCGAAAGTTGAGGAGTCCGAAAAGCTGGAGGATCCTGGTTGAGAGCGCAGAGAGAGGCGACCAGCTGGAGAAAAAGTCCTCTCGACGCAAAGACTCCGCAAAACTCCTGAGTCTCGAAAGCGGAGATGGCGGAGGAAATGTTTGGAGGAAGTCTACGCCTTCTGCTCAGAGCGGACTCGGCTGTCCAGTTCAGGCGCTTTTCCTGAAACAAGTTTGGGTCCCACAGAAAGAGAGAGAGAGAGAGAGAGAGAGAGGAGGGGGAGGGAGGGAGGAGCGGGGGAGAGAAAACCTTCCAGCTTCTGTTTGTTTTATCTTAAAGACGCAGCTTGTGGTTGTTTCCATCACAAACGCTCTTTAAAGGCGGAACTTTCGGATAAACACATAAATACATTTCATTTATGAGAAATACATGATTAAACAAAGTGAACAGCGAAACAGTACAATAATATGTACTTTTTATAGGCACTGTAAAATGTGAACATACTCCCAGTCAAACTACTATTGTTAATTAAGTATTAAGAGTCAAAGATTATATCGACATTTAAATGACTATGAAAACCAGGGTGTCTGCTGATAATCAACAGGTATGAGCGTAATGATGGTTCATAAAGGGACATGGTGTCAACTTTTAGCTTTATTCTCTTCAGAAGGAGGCGCAGAAAAGGAAACCGCAGCTAATAGACACCAGCTGATTGCTCAGGTATGTCTACTCAGCACTGTCAGCACAAATTCACAGACTCCTCCTTGATCCAAACAACTGAAGACCTTTACAACCAGTGTTCATATATGCACTACTAGTAAATGTAAGCTTGTTTATGTCGCAGTGTTTAGTGGGAGCAGGAAACAGGCTCACTCTATCAGGAAGTGTCACAGTCACGTGTTTAAATTCCTTCCCAGTTGTCAGATGCTCATGTAAGATGTGTGGTTTTAATGTTAAATATAATAAATCTTCCTGGACACTTCCTGGTTGTTCTTTTACAATATGTGGTGCCATAAACTGGAATTAACCATCACTGCATGTTGAAGTGTTGATTGTATAGTTAAACATTTCTGATAACAGAAAGTCATGCTGAGCTTAATAGATCAAGTTGATCTAAATATTATGTATAAAATTGATAAAATATAATGGAATACAGATAAACTTTTATTAAGTTTGATAAACTTAACTGACTATTATGTGTTACCTGCTGTTTCTTTTTGTTTTTGTTTGTTTTTTAGGGTATAAAATTTAAATAATAATTTTTGATATTCATTATGAGGCAGAGACACATGACCTGCATTAAGGCTGTTTTATTTACATCAAGGACCACAGTAGAAATAGGTATTTGACGCTGTTAATCAAACTGCACTAAACTTCAGGTTAGAACTAACTAAAACTGGTCTTTCGCTCATAGGTGTGAATGTGAGTGTGAAAGGTAAACTGGGGACCTGTTCCTGATGTGCCATTGTCATTGGTCTGCGTACACTGAATTATCCATGCAAACAATTTTGATTGTTATATGAGGTTATTTTAAGCAGTTATTTAGCCTGCATCGCTGTCTGGGTTAATTATAATGTGCTTATGGTGCATTCAATGAACACATTTCTGAAGTTGCAGAATATCCATGTGAAGGTGGTTTCACAGTAACGTGAGATACATAATGAACTGCAGTGAATGTGTAGTGCACTGTGTGCGCTGTACTTGTTATGAACTTGTGAACAGCAGGAACCCAATTAATTTACACCTCAGGACCAACAAACAGGTTGACGCAGACATGGACACAGCGAAGTCTCTTGATCTTTGGTGTTTTTAATCCACTGTATTAGCCAGTGAAGCTGACTCATTACGGTTACTTCATCTAAACAGTTTCTCGGTGTAAATTCATCATCTCGGCTTGTGATTTATTTCAATCCGAAGCAATAATGAGATCCGTGTCACCCTTCCCAGCTGATGCAAAAATATGTATGAAGCATTATATCCCCTTACAATTGGAGTAGAAAGGACAATATCTCCATAAAATGTAGAAAGTGGAAAGTAACATAAAATAGAAATACTTAAGTACTGTATTTATACTATAGCATTACACAAATGTAACAAAAATATTAGGAGTACTCTAGTAAACTTTGCTCCGTCCGGCTAGGATGTTTTCTTCTCACAGCACCTCACTGCTTTCATTTTCTCTACATGTGTGAGATCACGTCAGCACCTGCCGAGACCACACCTTTCTGTCCCATTCAGGCCTAATGAGCTTCTGCAGGACGAGGGCGACACCATGTGTTTGGTTAATGTGCAGCCTGTTTGCTATTGACTGCACATCTGGGAAACACATGTCTGTGTGAGACGTTTAGTGTCTCACACAGACGTTGACATAAAGGGACAATGACAGAGAGGAAGAGGACATGTTGGCCTGTTAATCTGAATATTTTAATGGTTGTCAAACAATAAATAATGTTAATTCAGTAATTAAAATTAAAATGGTCGTTTCACCTCCAATCAATAATAAAATAAATAAAACTTCTAATTCTGAATTATTTAGTTTCTGACAATCTTCTACTATGTGTCTGTTTCTATCTGTAGTCAGGATTCAGTGATTTTGCAAATAACTTGAGAAGCAACAATGATAACAATACAATACATAACTTTTTATTTGTTTTTTATTTTAGTGTCATGGTAAACATTTGGTCCACAGCAAGACACCACTGTATGTTACATTTATACAAATCCATAAAAATATGTGTCTGAGAAATGAACAAGTTAGTGGAAATGAAAGGATAAAAGTCATCTTCAGTTATAGCATTATAATATGATGTATAAGGTATTACATGGAACTGGAAAAGTTTCATGTTAATAGCAAACTCAGTCTTTGTGCATGTGTGTTTCATTTCTAAATCAAAAAATGCCCTGATGCCTCCACCAGCTGTTTATCCTGTAAACACAGTCAGGTTCCTGAGTAAAGGAACAAAGATATGTTTTGTGTAATTTGCCCCTTTGTAGACCAAACTGAATTTGAAAGGAATTACAGCCATTTCAGTGGCAATACTGTACCAATATGATGTATTGGTACCAACACAATTGTTCAACACTGATCCCGAATAAACTTCAGCAAACAAAAAAACTTTAACCTTCTGACGACATTCTGAGCATCCTGGTTCCCACCATCCCTGCAGTTTAATAGCAGATTATCTGAAGTCAGCATGATAACGCACCTGACAGGGACAAGGTTAACAATATACCTTTTTCTCAGAGTCTCAGTTCCCAACAGAATTGAATTATTTTAGACCTTAACCCCAGTTTCAATCATAATGACTATTACCACTACAGTTGTAAATAATTACTACCAATAATAATAATTATACATGACAATAATGCACATTAATTATAATAATAATTGTTTAAAACACAATGAACTCAAAGTACAAGGTGTTAAAAAATGGTAACACTGTAAACTGTAAAACAGTGGGATATGAGAGCAGATCCATGTAATCACTTCACTTATGTTCTGGCTCACTTATTTTTGAAACTCTAAACGAGCAACAGACATTTGTTATTAATTTTTCTACACAGGTTGTTGTTATTTAAATTCATTTGGAAGAACAGAGATAATTCCCCATCACATCTCAAATCTCCTAACATGGTTGAGTGTGTAGCATTATAATAATCTACTTAATCTTCAGATAATCATGTAAATTTATGCACAAACACTTTCAGACTTTTGGACCAATCTTCGTGGAAATAGTTTTGAGTAAGTAGTTCCAGCCCTTCCATGTTTACCAAATCACCTGTACTTTTTCAAATCCGATGGCACCATGAGGTGTCCACATGCCAATGGACTTAGCTGTTTGACAGGCGATGTACCAGAAAGCTCAGAGACAATGCTGGACACACTGGTCCTGGTCTCTGTCAAATGTGGTGAACCTCTTGGATTTGTGACCAGACAAACTGTCCCCTAGAAAAACAGCACAGCATTAGCAGAGTTCAATTATATATTATCTATCTTATAACTATCTTCCATCAGTGCAACATGCAGCCAGATTTTAATTTAGTAGTATTTCGCAAAACAAACAAACAAAAACAAATGAAAGGTGATATACCCACTTTAAAATTCTGTGTTTTGCCAGCATGAACATTCACATTTATAAAACAATTCTTACACTTATGGCAAATATGGCTACAAGAAGTTCAAACTCTGACTATCAGGAAATTACTCATAAATTATTGATTTATTTTAAAGAGCAGGGAAGGGTCTTTTAACCTTTTCTGCTCCAGTATTTATGTTTGATTTCAGCCTGTGAAATGTTTAAATATATATAATATTTACATATTTTTAAAATATTTTGGGGGGTGATATTTCATTTTCAGAGTCAAAACAGAAGTTTTAAATAAAATATTAATACAACCGGGGAAAGTCTTGCTATTTTACAAAATGTAATATGAGATTTAGCCCCTCTCTTCACTCTAATAATTGCTATACAGACTCAACAGTAATGGCCGAGTGCTCTATTTATCTTAATGGATCCTGAATATAAACAAGGCCTCTCCAAATAAATGGGCTACACAGGCATACTTTATGAAGAAGAACAGATTATTCTGAAATAAAAGGGTAGTGATGTATGTTTTTAACAACAGCTTACTTTGCATCTTGCATCTTTTACTGAACTCATACATGATTGTGTGAATTCAGTGCTGTGATTATAGTTGGGCAGTCAATTATATAAGAGCAGATTTTGATATTCCCAGCTCTTTGCTGGATAACTTAGAGTAATAAAGGAACCATTTTGAGGTAAAATCCTATATTTACTGCTGTTATTCAGCATCATGAACTAAGATCTACATGTTGGCCCTCACCTGCATTTCCTCCTCTGAAGCTGCCCAGGTGAAGCTGATAGCTGATGTTCCCTGAATCGATGAAGAAGAAGGAGGAGTACTGGTGTGCTGTTGACTAGTCCTCCATGTCCACCCTCAGCTCATTCTTCTTCTTCATGGTCAACAAGAAGATGTTTTCCAGGCCTGAAAGGACACATGCCACTCTGTTTAATATCCTCTCTTAACTCAATGATAAACACTTCGGGCATATTGGTTAAAACACCAGCCTAACCGAGTCTTGATAAGAGTGGAAGAAGTAAAAACACCTTGTATTTTCCAATATATGTAACAGTATTTCAAATGTGATGAAATAACTATCACAATGACATTCAGACAGAGAAATGATTGCATGGTCACATCTTTCAGAATAATGTGTCTCTTATGAAAGTTATTTAATAGGCCTTTTGATCTATTTTCTCTTTCAAACCTGGATATGTTAGACTTTCGATACATAAATTTAAAAATCCAGTAGGTTTCTCTTTGAGACATATTCACCCCTCGGATTTCTTAGTGTCTCTTCCATCTCATTAACAGTATGTCAAATTTTCCATGGTCTGAAATCATAGACATCACCAAAATTATTTTTACAGTCAGCAAATAAAGATTGAAAGGCACAAGCATATAGAATTATGTTCTTAAATCTACAATAAATAACCAACATTTGGACATCTGAGTTGACAGAAAAAGCACAGACTCACTTCTAACCCTCAGCCTCCAAAGTTTATATGAGAAATCTGTTGGAAAATAACTGCTTATTTAGACATCCAACAGATAAGGAGGAACTTTATCAGTCATTTGGAGTTGTGTTTCTGGCCACCTAATGAGTTCAAGGCTCATTTTCAGTTTTGTTCTGTTTGGTCTCTGCCAGCTCACTCTGGGAAATATCTGGCTGTCTCTCTCTCCAGCTGCTAAATGTTGCAGCATTTTCAGCAGTTAGTTTCAAACAGTGTCTTTCTGCTGTTTGGTGCTGATGTGTGATGATAGTCTGGCGTTTATGTTTCCAGATTTTTTGCTAAAAAAAAAAGCTGCCAAAATGATCCAGTCTTGCAGTGCTTCCAGGGATTGTAGAAATTTTCAGTTCATTCTACCTTCCTCTGAAATGCCTGAAAAATGTTACAGGATATATTCAGTTCATACAAATCAATATCTGTTAACAAGTAAGAATACGTCTGGGATTAATAAAGTTTTTTGATTCTTGAATTAACAAAAATTGAACTCAATTCTGTACATCCACCAATAAGCCATCACTAACCAGGAAGTGCATTACAAGCTGCATTAACTGAATTAAACGAATACAGCAGAACAATTTGAAACATATATATTATCCATCACCTTCAAATATAGTTCTCTGTAAACTGTGGAGCCAACTCACTGATTATTCACTTTTTTCAGCTCTGCTTTTGGTCTCAACCACTTGCCCAGAGAAGCACCCAGGTTCATACTCTGAATTCTGCTCTGACCCTTGGCTCTCTGGCTTTTCTGATAATTCTGACCCCTGCCTCTGGAAATCAACTCTGAATAAGGATTGTGGACTTTGTAATGGACCGAACAACTGGACTGTGAATTCTGGAAACCGCTGCCTCTGTGTACTCACTCTGCTTTTGAGATTCTCCTTTGTCTCCAGACCACATGGTACTCCAAGGGCACCACCATTTTGCCATCATCTCCTGTTTTGTGTTCACTTACCTCTCCAGACTGCACCAAGACAATCTCCCATTCTCCACCAGTCTTCCATTATACAAACCTGTATACTCACCACTCCCTGTTCATCTGCTCTGACCAGTGAGTACAGTGAGTACAAATACATATTTATTACTTACCTGCTGAACATACTAACAGACTAAAGAGTCTTCTCATCCATCTCCCTTTTTTGCAGTGTCAATGACCTGTCCAGACCCTGGTTCCTGTGTTCCCTCACCTGCATAACACGAGCCACTTGTTTTTAATAAACGTCTTTAAAATCATCCAGTGTTGCCAGACTAGACTTGAGTCCACTTAAAAACTAGACTCTCTGAGAGGTGATGATCCTTATTGTGTCGTCCAAATCTAGTTTCAAGTGTTGTGATTTGTTTTTTGAACACATATAGTGGTGTGGACCAAATGTTTTAGTACAGTAAGAGCTTGTTGTTCACATTTGTTCATGTTTATGATTATGAATTTAAAAACAGTGAAGTATACTGACTGTCAACCTTGACATTTAAAGGTGTGGCAGGACCTACTGGATAGATGGTGTACACCCCACTGGGACTGGTGTTGTCATGGCAATAGATGTCATCGCAGTCATTGGTCAGGTAAAACTGAGTGTGGCAGTGGACTGGAACTGAACGAGCACAGTTATCAGTAATGTTACCTTAGTAAAAATGAAAACAGAACATCTTCTAGTGTTTATCTGCACTTTTTAGTTTTCATGAAAAGTTCGTCCTCTTCTCTCAAACTAATGTGTTGCTGCTCCTTTGGCTGTTTGTTGAACGGTAAGTGGCTGAGTCGGTCAAGGACAACAGCTCTTAAAACCTGAACAGCCCTTTTATCTCCTCTTTTTATTAATGCAGCTGAGCAGAAACACTTTTCAGACCACTGATACTGGTCCTGTATGTCCACTTCAATGTTTTTTAAATTACAAGCATTATCAGTATCACTGTAATCCTGTTCACCCAAACTACATAAACCTCCCTTTCTTCTGCTGGTTTCTAAACACACATGGCTGTTTTTGCTGCTGGGATTTCTGTTGTCACCTCAAAACACATGGGTGGAGTTGGAAATGTATTTTTGGTTAAATGTTCAGCTAACCTTGTTATTAAAAGCTTTTTGCAATTTCTGTTTTCATAAGTGACAAAACAACTAATCTCTGTAATATAAATGTATTATATTAGTCTGTTCCACCTGACATTCAGGTATATCACACATCTGTCCGACCTACAGCAGGGATTCCTTGTCTGTTGCTATTCCTGAGGATTTTTCAGTTTTTGCCTGTCAAAGTGTTTTTGCAGAGATTTTCCTTAAGCAGTCTGATGGTCTGACAAACAACATCATCTGCTGTAGAGATTGTAAAACCCCTTAAGACAAATTAGCTATTTATAATATTGGATATTGGATATAAACTTGATTTGATTTGACAAGTAATCACCAGCGATTTCTAAAACTTTCTGTAGATGTTAGAGATACAAATGTACATATTATCATTCGGAATGATTGGTTAAATGTGTTTTGTTGCATTTTAGCACAACTGGTATGCAGTGACACACATGTGCCCTCATGTGAGCTAACATGAGTTTAAATTTATTTGGATATCATTTTAATTGATGCTGTTAGTCAAACAGGTACTGTGTTCTGCTTTATGTCTTGCTTTGTTGCTTTGCTTTGAGATAATCTCTCTATAGACTTCTAACACTGATACCATTTATTTAAAAATCTAAGTAAACTGAGAAAACTGAAAAGCCATTTTCTTTAAGAAATGCAAAATGGTTTAAACTAAAGCCTGTGTGTATATATCTGTATATATTTCTGTTTCCATAGATGATTGTAGAACCATTTCTCACTAGTGGTAAAAAGTCATTATAATAACATAAAATATTTTTAAATATTGTCTGCACATGAAATGACAGAGTTGGGGGGCATTTTTTCAGATTCTGCAAGTTTTGTTTTGTTTTGTTTTTTTTTTACTATTTTTTACTAGAAAATAGTAGAAGAAGGTGATGTAAAATTGTAATATTATAAGTGATAAAATCAGGTTATGTTCAGCCAGAGACCAATAAATGTCTCCAGGAGATCCTTCCTCCCAGTGGCCATTAGACTTCACAACTCCTCCACCTACTGTAAAGGGGTGGGGGACTGACACATCATAATTTATGATTTATGTCACTACTCATAAGTGTGAGGGGAAATAACAAGATCATGATAATATTCTAATTTATGTCATTATTTATTTTAGTTCTGTTACATTGCTTCAGTAGAGTTCTTGTATTGTTCCCTTGTTATCTTTGCTTTTTGTGTTGGAGTGGATCTTTTCTTGGGAGTGGTTCTTTCCTTTTCGTTTGATCAGAGAGCAGCTGTAACAGGCAAAGAATTTCCCTCTGGGATTAATAAAGTTAGCTATGGCAATTACTATTCTAACTTACTGTAAAGCTCTATGTTTTATAGAAACTCCAGTAATAAAACCACAACCAGTGTCCAGACAAACAAAGCCACCAAAATATGTTGCAATACTGGATTACTCACAAAAAGTCCTGGTTGTTTTTATTTGTTCTTTGCCCGCTGCATAATGTCATATGTGTAGTTCAAGTTGTTAAAAAACGCAGCACTGCTGAACTGTACAGGCAAGCAACAAAAAGTCCTGGCAAAAAAGCTTAGACAGGATGTTGAGGATGAGTTTTGGTAATAATCCAAACAACTACAAACAACGAGCAGTTTGGAGCGATGATGACGTCCACACACAGTCACATCATATGCGTTTTTTTTAATCAAAGCAAATACTGCAGTACATTTAAGATTCTGGTTGAGATACTATTGTGATAAATAAAATGTTGACACTAGGCGTATATAAGTATAACTGCAGTGTGTGAGTACTGAGAAGGTTAAGAGTTTTGTCTGTGGCAGCTGGGCTCTGTTAGGATTGTACCTTTTAAATCCAAAGACACAGCTGGAGTTGGCGAGTTTGTTGTGGTGGCCTCTGGAATTGATCTCTTCTTAAGTGGGCGATGTGGTTACAGGCTTCACCAGACTGTGACATCTGTAGTCCTTTTCCATCTCTAAGGCCATTGCTGTCTGCTGGAGAATCAGAGTCACTGACCCCAACTAAAGGAGCTCAAGTACCTCAGAGGTCCCGTTGATGAGTGAAGATAAAATGAACCTGCACCTGCAGGTGCAGGTTCAGCAGCCATGTTGCTGCTGAGCATAGTTCAGTTTAGCGATCCAGTATTCTTTCAACCTTCCACTAAAATCAAGAGCCTTGGATACTCAATATTGAATATAAGCTGAATTAAATGATTCAGTTGCCTTTCCAGGGAAACATAAGGTTAATGATTAGACTGTGGATACAGTTGGTGAAATTGATTTCCTGTCAGGGTTCAGAAATCAGAGGAGAACTGCTCATTCTCCTCCACATCTACTGAACACGTGCCTGTGGAGTTAATGTGGTCAACATCACAAATGTTAATCTTATGGTTCTGCTACAAGTCATTTGGACTCATTGTCTGACGATGGGTACTGTGTGTCTGTCTGAATGCTGCTACAGGAGAAGTCGGGGCTTCACCAGAGTCACAAGTTTCAACATCACGAGTGTCGGCCCAGAGGTCCATTAGCTTTTAGCTCTAATCCAATAGCTTTACAGTCTGGATCATATGTGGTGGAGTTCAAATCCCACACTGTATATCCAAAATTAATTTAAATCCTTGTCTCTTTCGTCCTCCTCTGATCTCCTGAGCCAAGTCGCAGCAGAGTCAGTAGCTGTTTGACATTAACAGCATAGTTATTGATGGCTGATCTCAGACACAGAGAGGGAGTAAAATCCCAGCCCTTCTGAATGACGAACAAAGAAAAGGTCAATGAAAGAATTGATTCTTTCTCCTGTTCTCATATATCTCTCAGTCTTTCATTCCTTTTATCTCAATCTCTCTGTCAGGCTTGTGGTGGTGTATCAGTCCAGACAAAGAGTGACAGCGGGAGGTGTAGACGCTGGTTTTCTGCCAGATTTTGTTCCTGTCGACATATAATCCATGTTAATAAATGGCTCATCAGAATGTAGCTGGAGGAAAAGTCAGACTAAAGGAGATGCAGGGAGAAAATTAGTTTCTCTGTGAAAGAGAAAGCTTTGAGATGGGTCTATTTAAGCATGGCCAAAAATATTAGGACAACCACTCATTCTACCTGAATGTGATTGTTAACTTATGAGCATTAACATGTTGCTGCAAATCTGATGCTCAGGTCTTCGTTGTATTTCCTCTGTAGTTTAAAAACAGGGTGGTTTCAGAAATAGTATATGTGTTGAAAAGGCAGAAGTGGGGCCAGCTCATTATTTCTTTGTGCTGTTGTATAGTTGAGTGAAGCAAATGACTGTGAGACAGACAAGACATTTTCTGTCAAGGAAGTAATTTTCTTTCACTCAGGGTGATTACATAGCCTGTCTCCTAAAAATTGCATTTATGGCTAATGTGTTTTGCCAGATTGGGGGAAATGTAATTTTTTCCAAGGTTTTTTTCACTGACTTTTCTGTATAGTGACGTTTCTACAGTTTTGTGCCACACAGACTTTTTGACCTCTTTATGACAGTAGAAACAAACTGTAAATTCATCATATCACATTACAATATCGTTATGTTGAACATGTCTATAAGAGATAGTTGTGTTTCTATTTCACAACTTTTCATGACCAACAAATTATTCAGGCCCAGTCCTGCAAATAACTTGTTGTTATATAGACAGTAGCTTGACCCACAACAGCCGCACTGATGGATCTTCTCTTAACTTTACCACCAAAGATTACATTGTTTTTATCATGTCTTTAAAATGTTGACCAAAACATTATGTTTCTGTTTGGTCAGGCAGTTTGGAGAGCACAGTCAGGTTTGGAATGACAACATGGTTTGGCAATCAGTAAAAAACAAAAAGGTGGACAACTGGTTTACAAATGGCAGTGAAAATTACTGGCTGGAAGAATCATCACAACATCCAGTCTGTCTATGAACAATATGTACATAAGGCAGGCGAGGATCCATCCCACATTTGGCAGTTGTGTCACAGAGTCTCCTGATATAAACTGAATAGATTTAAAGGTCTCACATGAAAACAGGTCCCTGGTGTCCCCAGAACGTGTCTGTAAATTTTCTTGCTAAAAAGCTGTGCAGTTGCTTGTTTCTGTCCTGGTTGTGCTCAGACCCTGTCTCTGGAACAACTGGTTTTGAGCTGCACTCCCCTCCTGTTTACTGACGTGTGCCTCAGATTCAGAGAGACCCCATATGGGGTTGTGTTGAAGTCATGGTGCAGATTTCTCTACAACCTGCCAAGAACACAGAAAACATAACATGAAAGTAGTATCTGCCTCAACCAACTATGACGTCCCCCAGATTCAATAACGAACAGGGAAAATCTAAATTGGACTGTTCTGGTGCTGGATTCTACCAAACAGGAAAAACAGCAGAGGGACCACTGCTACTCACTTGGGGTGTGTCCAAGAACCATATAAATGTATCAGTTATCAGCAGTTTTAAAGGAGCAGTAATCTGGTCAGTGGCTATGTATAATATGATATACATTTTTAAACAGCAATATGTCAGATATGCTTTGAATATGTGAATCTATAAGACAGTGCTTTCCTTTTCTGGTGTTGCAACATGAACTAGTAGAAATTTCCCTCGGGGTAAAATGACATTGATCGTATCTTCCCTTAATCTTGTTTTTGATAAATCTGTCTCTGTGGCTGTTAAATGATCCATTTCTAACTTTGATCTCTCTGCTGTGCGGTGGTAATGCATTTACAATTGAATTGTTATACTTCATCAATTATCTTTATGTACACTACCTAATGTACTGAATGTCTGAATGTGATTATGTCTCTGTTTCTGTTCTCAATAAAATAAAGCAGGAAATTACAGGAACTGACATAATGAGCTAAAGGACACTAAAACCACCCTGATTAATGCAGCTTCAAAGACATAAGAGATTATTTAAAGTACACAAACTCTATACTCTCTAGAAAACATTTCAAATAAATGTTTAAATGTTGAAGTTGCTGCTTTTTTATGGTAAAAACATCTGCAGACTGTGAAACAAAAACAGCTGTCAGTGAAGGTGGGGCTGATTTTCACCACCCTATGTAGTGACAGGGAGTTAATCCACAAATGATAAATCAACACCTTCCTAGGTTACAAAGTTAGATTTTTAAAAAAAACTGCAAAAAGATCACAGACACATAGATTCATTACAGCTAGAGGTCATTAACTGACCTGCACATGCTGCTCAGTTTGGATGCAGAGTTTTTTTCTCTCCACATTTTTGAGGAAAAAAGACTTTAACGTTACTCTGAATGACGAAGGTGTTACATCACCTGTTTGAGCTTGAAGTCAGTTAAAAATGATTAGGACTCACATAAATTTAGGTTTGCAATTATAGTGTCAGTTTCTCTGCTCCAGTGTGTGTAACATACACTGTATTATATAAATAATTTATAATGCGTAGTTTTTATAGTTTTTTAAAAATCAGAATCAAGAATAATGATACTGTGCTGCCTGTGCACATTATTTTGACAACAAAGTGAAAAATATAAAAAATCTGTACATGTATTTGCTTTGCTCTCAAATGACCACACTCAAGGTCAGAGTGTGTCACAGGGACCATATGTTCACTGTTTTTATCCCTGCTCCTTCTCTGCCAACGACCCGGGGTTGAAAGGAGGTGACGTCCCGAGCTGTTGGTTGGTGACTGTATGACGAGCAGCTATTCCTTGTACACATGCGAACCAACACACACACATAAGCACACGTTAACAGGTGCTTATCAATGAAGTAATACGCTGCAGCATTTCTCTGCACCACTGGATGGCACTGCTCCTCCTTTCTCCACACCCCATCCTCCATTCCCTCCCTCCATTCACTTCTGTTCTCTCGTCCTTTCCCTGCGTCGCCTCATCTTGTGTAGGAGGAAGATTAGAATCGCCAGAGAGCACAACAAGGATTACCAGATCAATATCGGACACAATCTCTTTCTCTTATCTCTTTTACATGGTCTGTCCCTCCATTTTCCTCTTCTCTCTGCTTGTGCCACTCACTTGCTGCCTTTGGTTAATTTATGTTTTCGCTCTCTGCCCTTCAAGTCACTCAGTGCTTCTGGGTATATAAGGGAAAATGAGAGAGGAAAGGGGGGGAGGCAGATTAGCTGACAGACATGCGCAAATAATGAATGAAAGACACAGATACAGCTGTGAGACAGGAGCAGAGATGTGATGGGATTTTATTTCCTTTTGCTCCACAGATACTATTGATTCACCATGACCTGCTTACAGACACAGTCATAATATGCAGTGCTGTTAATTCATTACACAACGCCAAACAGGCTGAGCTGAGGCTCCGGGAGAGACGGCATAACCCATTTCACACACGGACCCAGACTCATCAGTGAATGGTGATAATAAAAAAACACCTGCAGGTATTTGTCTGTGCTCTCAGACAGAGCGAGGCCTGAGGAGAGGAGAGGAGAGGAGAGGAGAGGAGAGAAGAGGAGAGAAAACTGAAATAAACAGGTGTGCAGATCCATATAAAGGTTTAGAACAAGTGTAATCGAGGTGGCTTGTTTGTCCAGTTTCTGAGTACACAGAGAGCTGGTAAATGAAATCCTACAAAAAGAAGATTAGTCAATAAACTCAGGTAAACACTCATAGATATAGTGGTGTGTGTGTGTGTGTGTGTGTCTGTATGTATGAATGCATTTAGGAGAGAGAGAGAGAGGGGAGAGAGAAACTCATCTTTTATGTATGAGTGTTTGTTTAGCTGCACTTGCAGCTGTGCCTGGGTTACTTCCCATCTCAGTCACACACAGCTGACTAATAAACCCTCTTGCCATGTTTAAATACACCACTCAACACACTCCAATTAAAGCAGGCTGAATGTCACTGTATTTATTATATGTTGTGTCCAAACTTCAGAAGCATAAAGAAAAACATAAATGTGGTGACTCCAGAGGTGTGTAGGTTTCCAAAAATGTCATTAGGTCTGTTGAAGCTCGGAATTATTCCACGTGAAAGGATTTTTTTGTTCGTGGGTTTTTGTGAGTGAACGGTGTGTGTGTGTGTGTGTGTGTGTGTGTGTGTGTGTGGTCTCCTCCTGGTGCTGAGTTCTGCCTGGGACAGTGTTCCTCACAATCATCTGTTCCCGACCAAACACCCATTTCCTGTGTCCAACTGCGATACAAGCTGGCTACACACACACACACACACACGCACACAGTGACAGACTCTCTCCCAGTCTC